>SJYF01000483.1:2501396-2514921 GCA_006410515.1 Procapra przewalskii | reverse complement strand
TTTCTTTCTTTCTTTCTTTTTTTTTTTTTTTTTTTGGTGTGTGTGGCATCTTTGTCAGGTTTTGGTATTAGGGTGATGGTGTCCTCATAGAATGAGTTTGGATGTTTACCTTCCTCTGCAATTTTCTGGAAGAGTTTGAGTAGGATAGATGTTAGCTCTTCTCTAAATTTTTGGTAGAATTCAGCTGTGAAACCGTCTGGACCTGGGCTTTTGTTTGCTGGAAGATTTCTAATTACAGTTTCAATTTCCATGCTTGTGTTGGGTCTGTTAAGATTTTCTATTTCTTCCTGGTTCATTTTTGGAACGTTGTACTTTTCTGAGAATTTGTCCATTTCTTCCACATTGTCCATTTTTTGGGCATATAATTGCTGATAGTAGTCTCTTATGATCCTTTGTATTTCTGTGTTGTCTGTTGTGATCTCTCAATTTTTATTTCTAATTTTATTGATTTGATTTATCTCCCTTTGTTTCTTGATGAATCTGGCTAATGGTTTGTCAATTTTATTTATCCTTTCAAAGAACCAGCTTTTGGCTTTGTTGATTTTTGCTATGGTCTCTTTTGTTTCTTTTGCATTTATTTCTGCCCTAATTTTTAAGATTTCTTTCCTTCTACTAACCCTGGGGTTCTCCATTTCTTCGTTTTCTAGTTGTAGTTGTTTTCTAGGTGTAGAGTTAGGTTATTTATTTGACTTTTTTCTTGTTTCTTGAGGTATGCCTGTATTGCTATGAACTTTCACCTTAGAACTGTTTTACAGTGTCCCACAGATTTTGGGTGGTTGTGTTTTCATTTTCATTCATTTCTATGCATATTTTGATTTCTTTTTTGATTTCTTCTGTGATTTGTTGGTTATTCAGAAGCATGTTGATCAGCCTCCATATGCTGGAATTTTTAATAGTTTTTCTCCTATTATTGAGATCTAATCTTAATGCATTATGGTCAGAAAAGATGCTTGGAATGATTTCAATTTTTTTTGAATTTATCAAGGTTAGATTTATGGCCCAGGATGTGATCTATCCTGGAGAAGGTTCCATGTGCGCTTGAGAAAAAGGTGAAATTCATTGTTTTAGGGTGAAATGCCCTACAGATATCAATTAGCTCTAACTGGTCTATTGTATCATTTAAAGATTGTGTTTCTTTGTTAATTTTCTTTTTCGTTGATCCATCCATAGGTGTGAGTGGGGTATTAAAGTCTCCCACTATTATTGTGTTGTTGCTAATTTCCCCTTTCATACTTGTTAGCATTTGTCTTACATATTGTGGTGCTCCTGTGTTGGGTGCATATATATTTATAATTGTTTTATCTTCTTCTTGGATAGATACTTTGATCATTATGTAGTGTCCTTCTTTATCTCTTTTCACAGCCTTTGTTTTAGAGTCTATTTTATCTGATATGAGTATTGCTACTCCTGCTTTCTTTTGGTCTCTATATGCATGGAATATCTTTTTCCAGTCCTTCACTTTCAGTCTGTATGTGTCCCTTGTTTTGAGGTGGGTCTCTTGTAGACAACATATATAGGGTCTTGTTTTTGTATCTATCCAGCCAGTCTTTGTCTTTTGGTTGGGGCATTCAACCCATTTATGTTTAAGGTAATTATTGGTAAGTATGATCCCTGGGATTTCTTTGGAAGGAATGATGCTAACGCTGAAACTCTAGTACTTTGGCCACCTCATGTGAAGAGTTGACTCATTGGAAAAGACTTTGATGCTGGGAGGGATTGGGGGCAGGAGGAGAAGGGGATGACAGAGAATGAGATGGCTGGATGGCATCACAGACTCGATGGATGTGAATCTGAGTGAACTCCAGGAGTTGGTGATGGACAGGGAGGCCTGGTGTGCTGCAGTTCATGGGGTCACAAAGAGTCAGACACGACTGAGCAACTGAACTGAACTGCTGATCTCGTTGCCATTTACTTTATTGTTTTGGGTTTGGGTTTATACACCCTTTTTGTGTTTTCTGTCTAGAGAATATTCTTTAGAATTTGTTGGAGAGCTGATTTGGTGGTGCTGAATTCTCTCAGCTTTTGCTTGTCTGTAAAGCTTTTGATATCTTCTTCATATCTGAATGAGATTCTTGCTGGGTACAGATATCTGGGCTATAGGTTATTTTCTTTCATCACTTTAAGTATGTCTTGCCATTCCCTTCTGGCCTGAAGAGTTTCTATTGACAGGTCAACTGTTATCCTTATGGGAATCCCCTTGTGTGTTATTTGTTGTTTTTCCCTTGCTGCTTTTAACATTTGTTCTTTGTGCTTGATCTTTGTTAGTTTGATTAATATGTGCCTTGGGGTGTTTCACCTTGGGTTTATCCTGTTTGGGACTCTGGGTTTCTTGGACTTGGGTGATTATTTCCTTCCCCATTTTAGGGAAGTTTTCAACTACTATCTCCTCAAGTATTTTCTCATGGCCTTTCTTTTTGTCTTCTTCTTCTGGGACTCCTATAATTTGAATGTTGGACCATTTCGTATTGTCCTGGAGGTCTCTGAGATTGTCCTCATTTCTTTTAATTCGTTTTTCTTTTTTCCTCTCTGATTCATTTATTTCTACTATTCTATCTTCTATGTCACTAATCCTAATTTCTGCCTCTGTTATTCTACTATTCATTGCCTCCAGAGTGTTTTTTATCTCATTTATTGCATTATTTATTATATATTGACTCTTTTTTATTTCTTCTAGGTCCTTGTTAAACCTTTCTTACATCTTTTCAATCCTTGTCTCTAGGCTGTTTATCTGTGATTCCATTTTTATTTCAAGATTTTGGATCATTTTCACTATCATTATTTGGAATTCTTTATCAGGTAGATTCCTTATCTCTTCCTGTTACGTTTGGTTTGGTGGGCATTTCTCCTGTTCCTTTACCTGCTGGTTATTCCTCCACCTCTTCATCTTGTTTATATTGCTGTGTTTGGGGTGGCCTTTCTGTATTCTGGCAGTTTGTGGAGTTCTCTTTATTGTGGAGTTTCCTCACTGTGGGTGGGGTTGTATCAGTGGCTTGTCAAGGTTTCTTGGTTAGGGAAGCTTGTGTTGGTGTTCTGGTGGGTGGGGCTGGATTTCTTCTCTCTGGAGTGCAATGAAGTGTCCAGTAATGAGTTATAAGATGTCAATGGTTTTGGAGTAACTTTGAGCTGCCTGTATATTGAAGCTCAGGTCTGTGTTCCTGTGTTCCTGGAGAATTTGTGTGGTATGTCTTGCTGTGGAATTTGTTGGCCCTTGGGTGATTCTTGGTTTCAGTGTAGGTATGGAGGCATTTGATGAGCTCCTATCGATTAATGTTCCCTGGATTCAGGAGTTCTTTAATGTTCTCGGGATTTGAACTTAAGCCTCCTGTTTCTGGTTTTCAGTCTTATTTTTACAGTAGTCTCAAGACTTCTCCTTCTATACAGCACCATTGATAAAACATCTAGGTTAAAGATGAAAAGTTCCTCCACAGTGAGGGACACCCAGAGAGGTTCACAGAGTTACATGGAGAAGAGAAGAGGGAGGAGGGAATTAAAGGCGACCCGAATGAGATGAGGTGGGATCAAAAGAGGAGAACGCAAGCTAGCCAGTAATCATCTGGACTGCTCAGAGATGTTCACGGAGTTATACAGAAAAAAGAAGAGGGAGGAAGGAGACAGAGGTGGCCAGGAGGATGAAAGAGGGGAATGAAAAGGAGAGAGACAGATCCAGCCAGTAATCAGTTCCCTAAGTGTTCTCCACTGTCTGGAACACACAGAGATTCACAGAGTTGGGTAGATAAGAGAAGGGGGAGGGAGGAGACAGATGCGACCTGGTGGAGGAAAAGGAGAGTCCAAAGGAGGAGAGAGCAGTCAAGCCAGTAATCTCACTCTCAAGTAAAAATTGGTATTAAAGAATGGGTTTTTGAAGGTACAAAACTAATAACAAATAACCAAAAAGCAAAGATTAAAAATCTAGAGTAGAGGTTGGATTTTCAAAAATACAATATTAAATAAAAGAAGAAGAAAAAAAGACACAAGAATTATTTTAAAAATATATATATATAAAGTTTGCTTTAAAATAGGGTCTTTTTTTGAAAAGTAATAGGTTATAAAAATGAAAATTAAAGGAGTAATAGAGGACTTAAAAATTTTAAAAAGTTAAAAAAGAAGACAAAAGAAAAAACAATGATCATAAAAATAGTAAAGATATATCTAGGACTTTCTCTGGTGTTGTTGTGGGCAGTGTGGGGTCAGTTCATTTTCGGATAGTTCCTTGGTCCAGCTTATATTTCTCAAGATCTATAGGCCTCTTCCTATGTAGTCGGTACTAACGACAGGGTTTTAATCTATTGCACCTGTCGCTTCCAAGGCGGTTCCCTCTGTTTTAGCTTCTTCTGTTTGCTGGTCTCTTCAGTGTCTGATTTCCGCCCTGACACAAGGGGGCGGTGGTGGACACTTTTTTTAGGCTCACTTGTTCAGTCGCGCTGTGGGAGGGAGGGACGCTGCAAACAAATCACACTGGCGTGTGCTCGCAGTGTCTCAGCCGCACTGGGCCTGCCCTTGCTCACGGCGCCCACTGCTCAGGCTCTAGGTTGCTCTGCTGGGAGCCGTCTGAGGCCGGCCCTGGGCTGCATGCACCTCCCAGGTCTAAGCCTCTCAGGTTCAGGCACTCAGGTAGTCCTCAGAGGTGCAGACTTGGTTGGGCCTGCGTTTTGTGCCCTTCCCAGGTCCAAGTAGCTCAGGTGTTTGGCAAGCACGGTCACTGCGACTTATGACCTTTCCCATCCCTGCTGCTCAGTTTTCTGGGTGTACAACTGGTGCACCTTCTCAGGTGGATGTTGACTGTCCAGAACCCCAAGAAGTCTTAGTTAGCAAAGAAGCCTGCTTGCCTTTTGGTAGATAATGTCTCTCTGGGGCTGCAATTGCTCCCTTCTGGCCCTTTTGGCTCTGGCTGCCTGTCACCAGAGGGGGATGGTCTGCAGCCGGCTAATTCTGTTCCATCCTTTGTTCTGTGTGTGATCCTGGCTGTGTCTTGTGTTAGAGCTTTTTGCATGGTAGCTATCCCGCAGTCTGGTTTGCTAGCCCAAGTTAGCTCGCTCTGGTTACCCTTGGGGCATTCAGGCCCGATCCTTAAAGAGCAATGCAGCCCGTGCCTCCCTGCTCAGCCCCTGCTTGCTAGTGGTGGTGGATGCAGGCGTCTGTGTGGCTTTTCCACTGGGGGAGTTACTGCTGGGCTCATAATCTGTGGGTTTTAATTATTTACTTATTTTTCCTCCCTGTTATGTTGCCCTCTGTGCTTCCAAGGCTCGCCACAGACTCGGCAGTGAGAGTGTTTCTTGGTGTTTGGAAACTTCTCCCTTTTTAAGACTCCCTTCTCTGGACGGAGCTCCCTCCCTACCTCTTTTGTCTCTCTCTCTTTTTTTTTTTTTTTTTGTCTTTTATATTTTTTCCTACCTCTTTTTGAAGACAATGAGCTGCTTTTCTGGGTGCCTGATGTCCTCTGCCTGCATTCAGAAGTTGCTTTGTGGAATTTACTCAGCGTTTAAATGTTCTTTTATTGAATTTTTGGGGGAGAAAGTGGTCTCCCTGTCCTATTCCTCTGCCATCTTCTCGAGTTTATTTATAACCTTAAGTAATTCGCTTCCCTGGTGGCTCAGAGGTTAAAGTGTCTGCTTCCAGTGCAGGAGACCCGGGTTTGATCCCTGGGTTGGAAAGAACCCCTGGAGAAGGAAATGGAAATCCACTCCAGTATTCTTGCCTGGAGAATCCCATGGAGGGGGAAGCCTAGTAGGTTACAGTCTATGGTGTCACAAAGAGTCAGACATGACTGAGCGACTTCACTTTACCTTACCTTAAGTAAATTTAAGGTTTAGAGGGAAAATAGACTAATCTTCCCATTGGGTAGACTCAGTAAAGTCTGTATGTTTATGCTGCAGATTTCAAGAGGATTTTTCCAGTAAGGTCAGAAAAAGTGGGTAATAATCAAAAGCTGAATAAACAAGGAAAATTCTGGGAAATGTAAATGTGAGTGTGGTTTGGATTCTGTGTTTCCCCAGAAATCTGAGTTCTACACAATGTATTGGGAAAAGAACTGCCTTCCACCCTCTTAGGGTTTATGGCTGTGCCTGCAGATTAAACTGACATGGGACAGATGAAAAGGAGAAAAGCGTATACATTTTAGTTAGCTTTTATAGGTACATGGGTGTCTTCAGAAGGCAAATGAAGACCCAAGGAAGCCATTAAGCCCAAAAGCTTAAATACCTTTTTAAACAAAGAATGATAAATTTTAAGGATGTAATAAGTCAAAGGGCTTGGGCTAGAGGGCAGTTAATTGAGACAGTGATTAGTAAATATTTGGGGAAATTAACTGAACATAAAAAGGTTTTAATTGGACAAGCAAATGGCAACCCACTCCAGTATTCTTGCATGGAGACTGCTATGGACCAGAGGAGCCTGGTGGGCTATAGTCCATGGGGTCTCAAAGAGTCGGACATGACTGAGTGACTTAAAAGCATGGGGGTTTAATCGGGTTTTTAAGTTTCTAGCTCCTGCCTTGCCTTTGTCTCCCAGGCTTTGTTGATAAGAATCTTGTTAATTCTCTTCCTGGGTCAGGGAAGGTGCCTGTCTCATCACAGTTTTTAGGACTTGCTTTTTGGTAGAAAGAGGTCAATCAGAGAGTCCTTCCTGCATCTGCTGTTTCTCAAGTGCCTTTGGTTCACAATAATCAATATACAAGGAGGCATATTTTGGGGTGGCATGTTCTGAACCCCTTCAACATTAATGTATCATGAAGAAAGCTGAGTGCCAAAGGATTGATGCTTCTGAACAGTGGTGTTGAAGAAGACTCTTGAGAGTCCCTTGGACTGCAAGGAGATCCAACCAGTCCTTTCTGAAGGAGATCAGCCCTGGGATTTCTTTGGAAGGAATGATGCTAAAGCTGAAACTCCAGTACTTTGGCCACCTCATGTGAAGAGTTGACTCATTAGAAAAGACTTTGATGCTGGGAGAGATTGTGGGCAGGAGGAGAAGGGAACGACAGAGGATGAGATGGCTGGATGGCATCACAGACTCAATGGACGTGAGTCTGAGTGAACTCTGGGAGTTGATGATGGACAGGAAGGCCTGGTGTGCTGCAATTCACGGGGTCGCAAAGAGTAGGACACAACTAAGCAACTGAACTGAACTGAACACTGGATTTACTGTTTATAAAGTGTCTACTGAATTTTAATAATCAGACTTGAAAATCACAGAGTTTAGTTACAATAAGCATGTGAGGAAGGAGAGACTGGCCTTTGTAAACTGCAAGAAAGTCTCGTGTGCTGAGATAAATGCACATCCCAGCTGTGAGAAGCAAACGAAGAAGCCCATCCATAGAGTGATACCATGTAGCATCACTTAGTTATCGAGAGATCTGGGGTTCCTCGTCATTGTCCACAGGATAACTGAAATATTTATGGAGTATATTTTCACTATCATATATGTGGTACTTTGAAAATGGTCCTTTGTTTTCCTGTTTAAAGAAATGGATGTGATGGAGATGCAGCCATAAAGAACAGACTTGTAGACATGGGGGCTAGGGAGGTACTGGGCGGCGGGGAAGGAGAAGGTGGGAACAGTTGAGAGTAACATGGAAACATACACTGCGTGTATGCCAAGTCGTCAGCCATGTCCAGCTCTGTGTGAGTCTGTGAACTGCAGCCTGCCAGGCTCTTCTGTCCATGGGATCCTCCAGGCAAGGTTATTGGAGTGGGTTGCCGTGCCCTCCTTTAAGGCATCTTCCCAACCCAGGGATTGAAACTGTGTCTCTGCACTAGCAGGTGGGTTCCTTATCACTAGCACCACCTGGGAAGCCCATATTCACACACACATATAAATATGCATATATATGTGTGTGTATATATATATATATGTGTGTGTTTGTGTGTGTGTGCATGTTTCTTTTTTAGGTAGAGGCTTATATATTCAGTAAATCAGTAAAGAAGCTCAGATTTATAGTGTTTTCTGTCCTTCCTTCCCCCCTATATTTAGTGTACTATCTGCCTATAGTTATGTGGTAATAAGAGCATTGGGCTTTCCTGGTGGCTCAGACAGCAGGAATCTGCCTGCAATGAGGTTTGATCCCCGGATCAGGAAGATCCCCTGGAGAAGGGAAGGGAAACCCACCCAGTATTCTTGGCTGGAGAATCCCATGGACAGAGGAGCCTGGTGGGCTACAATCCATAGGGTTGCAGAGAGATGGTCACTGAGCAACTGACACAGCATAGAGTATTATATCTTTGTATCATATAGTACCATTAAAATTATTTCTTAAATCATTCACTCTCCATTTAGAACTATCCAACATTTTTTCTGCCCTTATGGCAGAAAGTGAAGAGGAACTAAAAAGCCTCTTGATGAGACAGAAAGTGGAGAGTGAAAAAGTTGGCTTAAAGCTCAACATTCAGAACATGAAGATCGTGGCATCTGGTCCCATCACTTCATGGGAAATAGATGGGGAAACAGTGGAAACAGTGTCAGACTTTTTGGGGGGCTCCAAAATCACTGCAGATGGTGATTGCAGCCATGAAATTAAAAGATGCTTACTCCTGGGAAGAAAAGTTATGACCTATCTAGATAGCATATTGAAAAGCAGAGACATTACTTTACCAACAAAGATCCATCTAGTCAAGGCTATGGTTTTTCCAGTAGTCATGTATGGATGAGAGAGTTGGATGGTGAAGAAAGCTGAGCACCGAATAATTAATGCTTTTGAACTTTGGTGTTGGAGAAGACTCTTGAGAGTCCCTTGGACTGCCAGGAGATCCAACCAGTCCATTCTGAAGGAGATCAGTCCTCGGTGTTCTTTGGAAAGACTGATGTTGAAGCTGAAACTCCAATACTTTGGCCACCTCATGTGAAGAGTTGACTCACTGGAAAAGACCCTGATGCTGGGAGGGATTGGGGGCAGGAGGAGAAGGGGGCGACCGAGGATGAGATGGCTGGATCGCATCACTGACTCGATGGACGTGAGTCTGAGTGAACTCCAGGAGTTGGTGATGGACAGGGAGGCCTGGTGTGCTGTGATTCATGGGGTCGCAAAGAGTTGGAGAGGACTGAGCGACTGAACTGAACATCTTTTCCAAGGAATTTGCTTTTTAAGGAATAAAATTCCTTATCGATACATGCTGTGGTCGTTCACAGGTAAATTATGATGCCATGGAAAATAAACTTAATTGTTCAGTCTTATTATGATCTGTTTAGTCTTATATTTTGGCAGTATTCAAGTTTAAAGGGATTTGTGCGTGCTAAATCTTTTCAGTCGTGTCTGACTCTGTGGGAACCTGTGGATGGTAGCCCACCTGGCTCCTCTATGCGTGGGATTCTCCAAGCAAGGGTCTTTCTCCAGGACGCCTTCCTGCCCAGAGATGACCACTTCTTTTCCGCCTCCTGCACTGGCAGTCAGATTCTTTACTGCTGACACCACATGGGAAGCCCATAGGAGTGTGTGGCTGAACAAAACCTAGCTGCAGCGTACTAACTAGAAGTCTCTGCTTAATACAACCCCAGGGCAGCTGCTCAACAGTTAAAAATAGAGGGTGAGGGGATTCATTACAATGCTGGATTGCTAACTTTTCTAGGAAATGGATTGTTTGAATGACATCAGAATTGCTGCGTAGCTTGTTTGCCCCAGGTAGAGAGACTCTGCCTGCCCCGTACCCTGAATATATCACAAATACTCCCTGTTGTTTCCCGCTAGCAGGGCCAAGTGTCTTTGATGTTAACTTAGCATCTTTTCCTTGTTCATCTTTTAATCAAGGAGAACATTGTCTCTGTTACCTGTATCTCTCTCAAAAGTCAGAAAATCGTACACAAATCAGTGGAGCTACATGAGTTTTACAAGCTAGCAGCCCTGATGTATATGAACTGCTGTCCCCTCTGACCAGTGAAATTCTAGTTTTAGGTGCTTCAATTATTTCAGCCTTGTCAGGACTGGTTCTCTGCACGAGTGGTGGGAGCATTGCTCATTTATGGAAATGAATTAATTCAGCCTGCTCACAGGGGCCTCAGTGGACACGTGGATGTCATGGAGTAATGGATGGCACCCATGTTCACAGTGAATCAGATCCCCTCTAATGCCTGATTCACTGAGGTGTGTTGATGGTGGGGCTGCGGAGTACCATTTAGTATCTCATCAGACAGGACCCGACTGCTCTAACGGAGAGGAAAGAACATATTATGTCACAACGTGTGTACATTCTGAGCTTTATTAATCCTATTTTATGGCTGAGATAAAAGATTCACCCAAAGGTATGTGAAATCAAACCAAAAATAAAATGAAGCTGTGATGTACTACATCCTATGCATAAACTCGAAACACTCTAAACATATGTCCCAGTCTCTTGCCAGTAGGTGCAAATCATTTGTACCAATTCATTGGGCTTTCAGGAAAGTACAGAAAGTAAAATAAATAAAAATGATGTCTTTACTAGCCACCTAGTACAGATTGCTGCTTGTCCAGGAAACTTTTCAGTTGTTGGGAAAGTGTCTACTGTTTGGAAAAATATTTAGCTGACATTTTAGATTCATGTGAATTTTTAAGATATGGAATTGAATAAGCATTAAAATGTGTGATAGCTAAAGATGGCATCTAAAGATTCCATCTAAAAATTAAGGTGGTGAAAATAAGTGAATCCATATATATAACATATTTCAAATAAGAATGTTTGACATTTGGGTTTGTTTTCAGGGAAATCTCAACTCCATTCAAATCCCTAATGCTTTTATGGTGTTGGGTTTGTCATATCTTTTGAGAAAAACATGGTTGTAAATATTCATCTGAAATCCTTCAATCACTAGACAAGCCTTAAGTTCTTTGAAATTCTGAGTATCAACCATGCATCACTGGAAAGCTTTGCATCCTTTAATGACATAGTTATCTTCGTTGTCTGGCTGTGTCTAACCTTTATCAACATGATTGCATGGTTAGCTGCTCTCAGGGAGGTCTTTGCTCTCTCTGCTTCTGCACCATCTTCTAACTTGCCAATTCTGCACATCAACATAGGGGTTACCTTTCCAAGATTCTGGTCCTACACCTTCCCCTTAGGACACCATCACTGAACACTTAGACCCGTATCTTCCATATGAAGCAGTAGACTCTTCATCTTCCAATTTGAACCTTTACGGGACTCATGAACCTTATATTGTATCAAACTCAGGCAGAACTACTGAGCTCTTTAAGGAAACTGCATATGCCCTTCCCCTATTTGTCTGGATTTTTCTTAATCTTAATTTTCTTTTAATAAAGGAGCTCATCTATTAGTTCTTTAATAAAACTCATCTCTGTTCCTCAATAGTCCCACTTTCTGGTACAATAACATGGGTGTAGAGGATATTTCAGTGAATGCTAGTTGATATCAGACATTTCCTAGTGATTTCTCAAATTCTCTTTTTTTCAGATCTATGGGATAACTCTTAGCAATAATCTTAAGATTTTTTCTTTTTTCGTTTTTGATTTGGCCAAATATTTTCTATTTCTTTTCTTAATTATAGTAAAAAGATTTTCTGTAGAAAATATTTTGGAATATAGATTATTTGAGATATAAGAAAGCTGATAGCTCAGATGGTAGAGAATTGGCCTGCAGTGCAGGAGACCCCAGTTTCATTCCTGGGTTGTGAAGATCCACTGAAGAAGGGATAGGCTACCCACTCTAGTATTCTTAAGCTTCCCTTGAGCTCAGCTGGTCAAAAATCCCCCTGCAGTGCAGGAGACCTGGGTTCAATCTGTGGGTTGGGAAGATCCCCTGGAGAAGGGAAAGGCTACCCTCTCCAGTATTCTGGCCTGGAGAATTCCTCCAACTGTGTAAGTCCTTGGGGTCGCAGAGTCAGACAAGACTGAGTGAGTTTCGCTTTCTTTTATTTCAAGGCCAACAGGGGTATCTTGAAATATGGTATATCGATAGGAAATTTAAGGTATAGTAAGGCCAACATCACGACTGAGTGACTTCAGTTTCACTTTTCACTTTCATGCATTGGAGGATGAAATGGCAACCCACTCCAGTGTTCTTGCCTGGAGAATCCCAGGGATGGGGGAGCCTGATGGGCTGCCGTCTATGGGGTCGCACAGAGTTGGACACGACTGAAGCGACTTAGCAGCAGCAGCAGCAGCAGCAAGGCCAGCATATCAGGAAACAGTTGTCACTGAAAAGGTAGTTTTATTATTAAAGTTCTGAGGAGGAGAGGGCAGGCCTGCCCTTGGGGGGCATGGGGAGGGCAGAGAGGGAGGTGGTGCGGGGGAATGGGAACAGTCTTCACTGTGGTTTCCACAGGAAGGAATGGGTGAGGCCAAGCAAGCTGGTTAAGGATTGGCTAGTTTGAATAATTTCAGAGGCTCTGGGACAGGGGGCCTGTCCCTGGTTGGTGGGTTCCTGACCCTGGAGTGATTAGGGCAGGTAGATAGTGGCCTGGAGGGTGAGAGACAGAGAGAGGAGATAGCTAGGCTGTGGACTCTTGACTGGTCGGTCTGTATTTGGAGAACATCCTTAGGAACTGGCTCACTCTGGGAGTCATCAGCAAGGCCTCGCATGTCAACACATCAACATACAGAAAACGAAAGTGAGTGAAGTCGCTCAGTCATGTCTGACTCTTTGCAACCCCATGGAGTGTAGCCTACCAGGTTCCTCTGTCCATGGATTTTCCAGGCAAGAGTACTGGAATTGGGTTGCCATTTCCTTCTCCAGGAGACCTTCCTGACCCAGGGATGGAACCCTGGCCTCCCGCATGGTAGGCAGACGCTTTACTGTGTGAACCACCAGGGAAGCTCCAGCAAATGGAAGACATGGTTAGTACTGAGGGGAAAGCGGATGCTGGCCCTGGTAGCTCTGAGAAATTTCCAGGAGGTGACACCTCTTTCGCCATTCCCCTTGTATTTATGTGGACTGCCTATCTTTTCCTAAGCATTGTGTAAATTACCAGGAAAACAGTGCTTCAAAACACATGGCTAAATCAACTTACCATCCCTTAGCCAATTTAGAAATGAAATTTGGATCCAACACTGACAACAGTATTTTCCTGAAACTAGAAGAAATAAGTTTAACTGAGCAATGATTTTTTAAAATCTGAGATAAATATTCAGACTAGTTCTTATTAAGAAACATTCTGGGGGATTTCTTGACGTCTGGTTCCTTTCTTCATTAGTGGAAGATGTATTTAGTACTTATCAGTCAGTTCAGTTCAGTCGCTCAGTCATGTCCGACTCTTTGTGACCCCATGAATCGCAGCACACCAGGCCTTCCTGTCCATCACCAACTCCCGGAGTTCACTCAGACTCACATCCATCGAGTTGGTGATGCCATCCTCTAGATAGTATTTTCCTTAGCAGAAAAATAGATCGTGTGTGGTAAAAAACTGTAGAGCTCTTTTCAGTAAACAGTGATAGTATCACACAGAAAATGGGTCTAATTTGTCTGAGTTTTTGATTTATAAGAATAAATAAGAATAGCTTCAATATGGATTTATTACAAATAGATTTTATGCTAATGTTTAATGCTAATTTTCAGAAATCACTTATTACCTCTGTATTATTAGATGTATCAGAACTGTGACCCTGTTC
>SJYF01000483.1:2491166-2501217 GCA_006410515.1 Procapra przewalskii | reverse complement strand
GTTGACTTATTAAAAATAACTCCAGAACAAGTATAATGAAAGAATTTGATGTTTTAAACTATTTATTTATATCAGAAATATACAATTATGGCATTGACATAAGTGCCTGTCATTAAATCATATATGAGTCCGTACTCTCAGAGAACAGACTGCATTGCACCAGGTATGGTTTTGAAGGAAGGTGGGAACAGAGGAATTCTACTTTTGCATGTTGTCTCAAATATCAGTGATGTTTAAATAGTTTAAGTGTTTATCAGATTTCCCTGGCAGTTCAGTGGTTTAGACAAGACGCTGTGCTTCCACCGCAGGGGTCATGGATTCGACTCCTGGTCAGGGAACTAAGATCCCAGAGTCCCTGTGGTGTAGCCAAACAGGAAATAAGTTTAAAAAAATTAAAAAGAGAGAAGTGTTTATTGTGTTAAGAAATACAAAGTAGAAGAATCCATCCAGAGGCTGTACCTTAGAAAAGCTTAAAGGGCACAGAGGAAATCAGATCCATAAAGAGATAATTTCTATATGAGAAGTGGTATCCTAAAATATCTAAGGGTGATGTGTGTGTGCTCAGTCATGTCTGACTCTTTGTGACCGCAGGGACCGTAGCCCGCCAGGCTCCTCTGTCTGTGGGATTTTCCAGGCCAGAGTACTGGCGTGGGTTGCTATTTCCCACTCTAGAGGATCTTCCTGACTCGGGGATTGAATCCGCATCTCCTGCATTGTCAGGCAGGTTCCTTACCACCGAGCCATCTGGGAAACCTCTGTAGATGAGGGCTGTTGGCGCAAGGGAATTTGTCTAGTAGGTAAGCTTTATCTGAAGCTTAGAAGATGCTTAAACAATAATAAGCGTAAACTTTGTTTTTTTTTTAATAGCTATTCCCTGAAGGAAGTGAACTTAGCATGAGGAAAGGAAAATTAAATGAGGTGAAATTAGCAAAGGATCCAGGAGGTTTACGAGGAGAAAGGCGGTGCTAAAATGGAAGAGTCGGAAACGCAGCTCTATCCCTGAGGGTCTTGCAGGCCACACTGAAGAGGTTTCCAGTAGAAGAGTTTATTTCAGAAGATCTTGTTGGCTTCTGTATGGAGGATAGAGTGAAGGGTGATAAAACTAGAGGGTGGGAGTTGCTTACTCATGAGGCTAATGCAAGGGACTGTGTGTGAAGCGGTGAGAGCCTGGTGGCAGTGCATGTAAAAGTCAGCTATGTGTTTGAGAAACACGGATGTGCTAAATTTCATTAGACTAGGAACTAACAGAATGTAGGTCCCCAAGACAGGGAGGGGCTAAAGGAAGGCCCAGAGCTCTGTCTTGAGTGGCTGCAGAATGGATATAAGGCCTGGAGGAAGGATTACGTGTTGAGCAAGTAGGGTTAGACATCTGTGCAAAGGCCATGTGGATATCAGCGTCCAAAGGTTATGGATAAATGATATCAGACACCTCTGATGTGATTGTTCTTGCTCCGTAACAAGCTATCAAGCACTTAAGGGCAAAGCAACACATTTTAAAGAGAAATATTGCACAAAACGCGAGATGCTGACCTTCCTGAAAAAGCCTTTATGGTTTTTATTTTGTTTTGTTTTTCCCCAAGTAGAAGTGATTTTTTTGAAGTCTATCTCTTAGATTATTTTCCAAAGGATTTGAAGAAGGCTTGCTTGCTCCTATTACTCTAAATTAGCTGTTATTGACCTTTTGGAATCCATTAACTATTTATATTTAAACCACAGGTATATTGAATGAAAAGGGCAGCAGGTTAGAAGAAGGAGATTAATCAAGTAGAAACAGTCTGCATATGTGATGAGATGGACAAGGTTCTATCCCAGTTAATGTCTATCAATTAGATAACACCAAGTCAAAAATAATGGCATGAATTTTTTCCCTTTGCCACACACAAAAAAAATGTAGCATAAAATCAACCATTTTTTTCTGTAACAGTTGAAACCTTGGCTATATTAGTAGCTGTAGCACCAAAGTGAATCAGAGTGATTCTTGAAATTTCTTCCATTCTTATGATTCAAATTGTTAAAGAAAAAGTTTAAAATAAGTGTTTATTATACTTTAATGCACTGAATATAAATGACAATATGCAATCATTCAACAAATACTTAATGAATATAGACTAAGACACTGTTCTAAGTACTGAGCTTTTTTTGTTGTTATTCAGTTGCCAAGTCATATCTGATTCTTTGCAACCCCATGGACTGCAGCATGCCAGGCTTCCCTGTCCTTCACTGTGAGTTTGCTCAAACTCATATCCATTGAGTTGGCGATGCTGCCCAACCATCTCATCCTCTGTTACTGCCATTCTCCTCCTACCCTTAAATCTTTCCCAGCATCAGCATCTTTTCCCAGAATTGAGCTTTTCTAAATGATATGTTAGGTAGAAATAAATGCTATGAAGAAGGGTGGTGAGTAAATATAGAGATGAAGATGATGACGTGGTATTTTGCAAAGAAAGGTCAACATATCTAGAATATTGACTACTGATTTTAAGAAGAATATGTAGATTTGCATCTATGTAAAAGCTGGCAAAACTAAGCAAATTCCACCTTCTAGTGTTTTCAACTTTAGTTTCAGAGATGTATTTCAAACTCTTGAATGTGACTTGAGTATTTATTTATATATATTTCATGTTATATTTCATAGTAACTCATTAACATGCATCTCTACTGATATCTTTAAGCAGTTAAAGTGCTTTAATTAAGCATTTCGGAAACTGAAAGTAAAGAAATAATTATTCCAGTGCTCAGGAATCTCACTGCAAGAATGTTATTATAGAAATGTTTGGATTTGTAGAAAACCAGAGATAACTTAGATGTACAAAAAGTATTTTGCTATCTATGTGGTGTGATTTTAACTAATTTAAATTGACTTATTTTTGTATTTTATATGACATAAATTTTTACAGTGAGTATATATTAATTTTATGATAATGAAACAAAAATTACTTTAAAATATTAAGCCCTATGCCTTACCACATAAATAAATATTAACAAACACTTCAACGTACTTAAGTAGTAATCAGTAATCACTTAAATACATATTAGCAATTATTATTATGGCCTTTAAAAATCGCTATTTATGTGAAACATTTGATTAAAATGAAAAAAGCTTCAAAATCATTGCAAATCTTTATGAGATAGATAACTAAGTAATGGCTTATGAGTTTTTTTTCATTGAATAATTTGTTTTGTGGAAGGATAGATCATATAGATGATGACAACTATATTTATTTGTAGAAATTGTATCATGTATAAAGTGAAAAAAGAAATACCTGCTAGCTTCTCAGTGCCAGGTGACAGTGAAAGAAATGATGGTTCCTTGGGAGAATGGCTGATTGTAGGTCTGGGGCAAAAGAAAATGCAAGATGAGGTTGAAAGTGAAAGTGAAGTCGCTCAGTCGTGTCTGACTCTGCGATCCCATGGACTGTAGCCCACCAAGCTCCTCCGACCATGGGATCCTCCAGGCAAGAATACTGGAGTGGGTTGCCATTTCCTTCTCCAAGGATGAGCTTAGGGCATCATATAGTGGCAGAAAGAGGAGAGAAAGGAGAAAGCAAGAGGCTGAGGAGGACTCAGAGGAGGAGGAAGAGGTGGGGAGGGGAAGAGCCAGGGGAGGGGGGGCTGCGATGTAAGAAGAGAAGGAGGGGGAAGGGCAGGCGAGGGCCACAGGGGCTAATCCTGATACACGGACAAAGGAGCCAACCTCGAAGAGTTCCCAGTGGCTGAAAACATGGGACCGTTTGAGCAAGTGTTGAATTAAAGTAAAAGAAGGAATAAACATGCACAGTCCCATAATTATATAAATACATGTTTGAATGAGTGAATTATTTTCG
Organism: Procapra przewalskii; assembly: GCA_006410515.1. Lineage (NCBI taxonomy): Eukaryota > Metazoa > Chordata > Mammalia > Artiodactyla > Bovidae > Procapra > Procapra przewalskii. The sequence goes on along the minus strand of SJYF01000483.1, from coordinate 2,497,393 downwards.
TCAATCGCTAAAAAGTCATGTCTGACTTTTTCTGACCCCAGGGACTGCAGCATACCAGGCTTCCCTGTCCTTCACTGTCTCCTGGAGTTTGCTTAAACTCATGTCCATTGAGTCGGTGATGCCATCCAACCAACTCATCCTCTATCAACCTCTTCTCCTCTTGCCCTGAATTTTTCCCACCATAAGTATCTTTTCTAGTGAGATGGCTCTTCACATCAGGTGGCGAACATGTTGGAATGAATGAATAAATATAAGAAATCTTCCTTACAGAAGAATTCTAAGTAATATGTGTAGATAAACTCCCCACTCCTGGAGGTGGAACTTAACTCTCCTCATGTGAAATGTAGGCTGGACTTGGTGATTCGCTTCCATAGAATGAAGTATGGAAAGGGGGAAATAGTCATTTTACAGTGAAGAAGCACGGCAGACATCACCTTGATCAATATCACTTCTGGAAAGTCACGTTGCCATTGCGCCTCGCCAGATAGGGAGTGATGAAGACACACCAACTCTGGGCTTTTTTCCCCAAACGATACCAATCTTGTCCTAAGAAAACTACAGTCCATGCCTGACTGAGAAGGATTCTGCAAAATATAACCTGACCAGTACTCTTCTAAAGTGTCAAAGTTGTGAAAGACAAAGAACGACTGAGGAAACATCACAAGTTGGAGGAGTTTCTGTAAACTAAGTAATGTGAGAGCTAGACCGTAAAGAAGGATGAGTACCAAAGAACTGATGTTCTCAAATTGTGGTGCTGAGAAGATTCTTGAGTCCCTTGGACAGCAAGGAGGTCGGTCAAACCAGTCAACCCTAAAGGACAGCAACCCTGAATATTCACTGGAAGGACTGATGCTGAAGCTGAAGCTCCAATATGTTGGTCACCTGACGTGAAGAGACAACTCACTGGAAAAGACCCAGATGCTGGGAAAGATTGAAGGCATTAGGAGAAGCGGGCAACAGAGGATGAGTTGGTTGGATGGCATCACCAACTCAACGGACATGAGTTTGAGCAAACTCCAGGAGATAGGAAGGACAGGAAAGCCTGGTGTGCTGCAGTCCATGGGGTTGCAAAGAGTCAAACACTACTTTTGATGATAACAAAAATGAAATGTGATATCCTGGACTAGCTCTTGGAATAGGAAAAGCAAGCAAACAAATTTGTGACAACTGGTGAAATCCAAATATAGTGCATATTTCAGTAAATAAAGATATACCTAACTTATGTCTTGGGGCTTCTCCAGTGGCTGAATCATAAAGAATCTGCCTGGGATGCAGGAGATGTGAGTTTGATCCCTGGGTCAGGAAGATCCCCTAGAGAAGGAAATGGCAACCCACTCCAGTATTCTTGCCTGGGAAATCTCATGAACAGAGGAGGCTGGTGGGCTACAGTCCATGGGGTCACAAAAGTGTCAGGTATGACTTAGTGACTAAATCACAACAACCAAGTTATGTCTTAGACCTCACGAATTTACTCAGTTATATGAAATGTTAATGTTAGAGGAAGTTGGGTGGAGAGCGTGTATCACCATTGTATCTTTGCAACTTTTCTTTAAATCAAAAATTATTCTAAAATAAAAGTGTATTAAAAAGGAAACTGTAAAGCAGATTCTCACTGAAGAAAGCAGACATCCAAATGATCATATATTTTTAGCTAATTAAAATCCTGATTTGGAGGAAAACAATGAGATTAAAAAAGACAGTGTTCAGTAACAAAACTATATGGACTGTGATCCTTCTGTGTACCTAATCGTCACCCACCAAACTCCTCTGTCCATGGGATTTTCCAGGCAGGAATACTGGAGTTGGTTGCCATTTCCTTGTCCAAACTGCATACATACGAATTAAAATAATCAGAAATGTCAGTGGTTATTTCATGAAAATAGAATTGTCCCTTTATTTTTCTTATTTTAACCTTCCTATTATTCTAGCTTTTCTATAAAGAAATATTTAAGAGAAAACAGGAAAACAGAAGTATTTCCTAAGTATTTATTTGTTTACTTTGTGATGCTGTATAGAAATACAGTTTTATTTTTTCAAATAAATAGAATAAATTATATTTCAAGTTATATACATTCTTACTTTATTGTAAGTACCTTGCTGCATGAAGATCATTACAATATATTAATTTACTAAAACATTCAGGTTTTGACATTATAAATACATTGCCAGAAACACATTTCGGCAGGAACCATAATTAAATGAAACTACATTCTCCTGTTCTTTCTCTTCCCCACCCTATCTCTAAATACACACACACTCACATATATGGAATAATATATAGATCATTCCATACATTAGAGAGAGAGAGAGAGAAAATCTAGAAAGATGCACCAACCTGTTATCCAGTTAACACTGCTGATCTCTTGTTCTGGGGATTCACTTTCTACATTCTATGGAAATGTATTGTTTAATTTCTTATTGTTTAAGAATGTTGTTTAATTTCTTTTTTAACAGTAAACATATATTACATTTGCAGTAAAAATTAGCAAGGGCACTTTTTAAAACTGTAAAATCTTTAGATGAAAAACACTTTACCAAAATATCTCATCTGAGTGTGTTCAAACTCAGAGAAACTGAAGGGTAAGTAACAATGAAATAAAAAGAAAAATCTTTCTCTACTATGATGATTTGATGAATTTGACACACTCCAACCTGAGTTATTGTTAGAAACTAAATCATGGACGCATTCTGATTTTGCATTCACTTTTTGACTAGCCATATTGTAGTTCAGATTGCTTAAACAACTCAACCACACATTTAATCACTGCAGAGAAAACTTTATTCTAAGGAGTGAAAAGCAATCAGGGTAATAGGTGGGGGTGGGGGGGGGGAATGTGGCTTGTCCCAAAATAAGCAAAACATATTATTAGATGTCAAATGAAATTGTAATGTATGTTGTAGGAAAAAGAACTAAACTCTGATAGATTTTTATAATATCTCAGTCTCTTAAAAGTGTATGGTGTATGTTTATGTATAAATTATATACCATAGGTTACTTCTGGGAATTTGTAGTTTCAAAGCCAACTCTGAGTTCACATCCACAGGCTAACCTTGTGCAAGCATTTAACCCATTCCTGGAAGAACAGCTTGGATGTGGCAAGGTGAGAGACCTGGCTCAGAGGTTTTTCAGCTGACCATGACCACCTGTAAGATGAGATTTATCCTCATGAATAACATTTCTTCATGTTTTTGTTAATATCCTAGGACTGTCTGAAGGAAAAAACATGCTCGTCCTTTCTGTCACATTTTTCATTTGCATAAAACTAAGGAAGAAAGGCATCAACATTTGTATAAATCACTATTTTGTGCCTAAAACTGAATGTAGATTTTGAGTTAGGAGAAAACATAGGAGGGGTGAATTCCTTCCTCTGTCTAAGCTCTGGAAACATTTACTTCCTAAGAGATGAATGGGGAATGTTTGTTGTCAATTAATATATATTGGAGGTATATAAATGATGATGTGTCTGTTATTCACCTGTCACTGATATGAAACTGACTGCAGAATTACTTGCTAGGATTCAGAATTTACTCCCTCCTTCTGACTTTTTTGTTTATGCACTTTGCAAGACAAAAAGTAATTTCTGCCAACTGCTGGATTATAAATTCAACCTGGGATCTGATAATCAGATTCCACTTTTTCTCTGTTTTATCTCTCATCACAGATGATAAAGATAGTGCAATTGGAATTCAGCTGTGACAGTATAGATGATTAAGCTAAAATCTAATTGGCTTTGCAGTGTTAGCAGAAGCCAAAATTTAATGTCTGCTTTTTTTCCACCATAGTAAAATAAACCTCTGTGATTCACAGTCTCAGAACAGAACTCCGTTGATTAAGAAAGTCTTTTTATGACTGTATAAAGTCTTATAGTAAATAATTGACTCAGAATTAAAACAAAGTTCCAAGTTATGTTTTTCCTTGTGAACTTTTTAGAATGCAATGATTCTCTGAACTGGCACTTAAAATCAGAAATGTTTTTGCTAACAAGATAGATCATGTTTTAAATTATTCAAAGTCTATTGATTTGAAGGGAAGACTTAGAGATACTTTTAAGCAATATTTGAAATAAGTGGATCTGTGACAATTCACTTTATGGCATTAGTTAAGAGCAAAACTTATGCTGGCAAATACTGCACAGAAAAAAGAGTGAATATAACCTCTGGCAGCTCTGTGCCTTCCCCACCATGATGTAGCTGGCTATTGTTACTGTTACCAGGATCCAGAACATCCCCCAGGCTGATTGAAGCTAACGAGAACTAGGATGTATGAAAAGATATTTATGTCAGGTTTTCAACTTGCTGTTAGTTTTTCTCCAGAGTGTCTCTCTCTGGGTTCTCTGGTACAATCTTACCCCAAACTAGAGGCAGGCTTCATCCTGGCTTATAATCCTGAGATAATTAGAGCTATTGAATGTGATTAGGTTTCCAGTGAGACTAGGTTTGACCAAGAGACACAGATTCAGTCCCTGGGTTGGGAAGATCCACTGGAGGCGGAAAGGGCAACCTGCTCCACCAGCTTCTTGCCTGGAAAGGGCAAGAGGAGCCTGCCCGGCTATCGTCCATGTTGTCAGAAAGAGCTGGACACGACTGAACACACACACCATCGTCATTTCTAGAGCCAGTGTGACTTGGTTTTCTACAACTTTAAAAGCTAAAAGTATTTTTATTGAAAAAGGTCTGATTAGGGTGACTAAGATTCTATTTGTACTTAAAATTTGATCTGGATTATTGCAGTTCATCACTGACCCATTCTGTGTGTTGGCAATCCATGAAGCAACTTTGCGTAATAAATAAATCCTTTCATTTCCTGTTTATGGTGTGAATAAGGAACAGTTACTATACGGTTGCCCACTATCTGTTTCTGAGGGTGGGAAAAAGTTGCTCATACTTTGTAGAAGTTTATATAATTTCACGTTTTCAGTGAAACTCCTTAAGATCAAACTACAACTACTCACAGCATAGATTAGATTTGTGTTCTTCTAATCATATATGGGCGAGACTGTCTTTTTTCAGAGTAGTTAAGAACATGGACAACACACTTCTCTATTGGAAAGGCAAGGGGCTAATAAGGGATTTGAAACAGCCGCCGTAAGAGCAGGGATAAAGCAAGTGAAAGTTCAATTCACTATAAACTCTAGGTTCTACCATGAAGTTTACTGAAAATGTAGTATAATATAAAAAATATCAGAAAATTATCAGACCACAAACTCTGCCTTCTAAGATCCTTTATTATTATGTAATAGAAAAGAAAATTTGTTAGCAAAATCTATATTTAAAATCATGAACACTTAGCCTCGTTTAAGAAGGAAAATATTGAAGTCTCATAATATCTCAAGGATTAACATTTTTACTTTTCAGGTAAACTCCAAATTTCTAAGTCAACATTTTGAAGCTTTGATGGAACTTATGTTATTAGTATGACAGTTGAAGAAAGAGTTTTAAATTGTTAAGGGTTTCTTATCACCATTCTATATAAGTCCTTTCCATAAAATCCACTTCAAGACACAGAACAAGAATAGAGAAGGAGAACCCAGGGCTAATGAGTTTTCAAGAAAAAAAAAAAAAAGCCTTTTTTGTCATTTATTCAGTGCAGACACCCATTGGAAAAGATAAACTTCACACTGAAGGTCAACATAAAATAACGAAGCTAAAATGTTATTTATTTCTCCTTTTAGGGGCTGATGTTATCAACTTCGATGGTCACGTTGTGTTACCATATAGATTCAGAAACAAGAAGATGAAAACACTGAAAGATGTCATTGCCTTGAAATTTAAAACTTCTGAAAGTGAAGGGGTAATCTTACACGGGGAAGGACAGCAAGGGGATTATATTACTTTGGAACTCAAAAAAGCCAAGCTGGTCTTCAGTTTAAACCTAGGTATGTTCTGATTTTTGGCACCATTCCTTCCATTTATTGGTATCCCTGTTAGTTAAATGCTAATGGTCTTTAATCTTTAAAATGTAAATTATAAAAAGAGTTCACATTATGTTGTTGTCAATTTATTTTTAATTCATAGTGCTTGGTATATATTTATATACATACTCATTTGTAAATATGTATTCAACACCTGTTCTATGCAGTTACGATACTAGCATTTGGCATACAGCTGGACACTGTATGGGCTTCCCTGGTGGCTCAGAGGTTAAAGCGTCTGCCTCCAATGCGGGAGACCTGGGTTCGATACCTGGGTTGGGAAGATCCCCTGGAGAAGGAAATGGCAATCCACTC
>SJYF01000483.1:2457985-2486478 GCA_006410515.1 Procapra przewalskii | reverse complement strand
TAAATGTCATAAAATAAATAAAAATACAGACTATTTTAAAGAGATCGTTCATAAATAAAAAGATATTTTTTACCTTCCAAATGACTAAAGATTAAAAATAATCAGTGATCATATTGGTCTGGTAAAAATACATATTCTCATAATTCACCTCTGAGAGGCATATAAAGTTTTTTTTAAAAGAGTTTTTTGGAGAGCAATTCAACTTTAAAGTGTCCATCAAAAATATTAATCATAAGTAGGAGTAAAAGTTCTGTAAAAACAGGTTCATCACTGGGGCACCCCTATGACTTTGCTGTGCCATTTCAATGTGCCTTGGTCCCATTGTTGAAATTACAGATACACACACACACACACACACACACACACACATATACATATATATGTGTGCTATTGATTGCTGTTGTTCAGTTGCTAAGTCACTTCCAGCTCTTTGCAACCCCATGGACTGCAGCATGCCAAACATCCCTCTCTTTCACTATCTTCTGGAATTTTTTCAAACTCATGTCCATTGAGTCAGTGATGTTATTGATATCCACCCATAAATCTTTTAGAACATAAAATGTACTTATCATAAAATAGTATATGAAAAGTCAGGATTTACAACTACATTTTTTATTTTCCTTACATATTTAAATAGTTTCTAATCTAAATTTTCTGTAATATGAATACATTACATATATTTCTAAACAGAAATTTAGAATGGAATATGCAATATAAACTTTGATACAGAGACTTTTATTGACATTAAAATAAATTTAAGGTTATCAGGGAACAATTACCCCCCAAAAAAATCTCTTGAAAGTGAAAATGACTGTTGAAAGGCAAAGAATGTGAAAATTCCCCAAATTCCTATCTCCTACAATCTGAGAGAATTTAAAGATGAATTATTCATTCTCCATTAATAACCTTTGAAGTACTTTAGAAGAGGTGAGAAATCCTAAAACATTAGCAATGGGCAAACACAATTCCAATTTTCAAAAAAACAATTAAAAATTTGGGATCATAGTCCCTGTTGAGTTTGTGGTGAAATCTATGAATATTTATGCACACACAACGCCTCCTATATGGTCAGCAGTTTCATCAACACTTCAGAGACCTTCTAGATAGAATACCATGTTTGAGAACCTCACTTGTGGACTAAAATGCCTGAGACGTATTTGTCAGGGAGACATAGAAAGAAATTTAAATTGGCTGAGAGAGAGTCAGGAGAGACTCAACTTACTTCTCTTTGTAGAGCTACTGCCCAATTACTTTCCTTAGATACGGCAATTATCGGCAGATGGTACACATGGACATGCCTGGGTCTACCTTTGTATCTCAACATGATGCAGTTTTGGAGGAAATCAAGTGTATGAGCTCAAATTGGAGCCATTAAGCCTGGGTTTACATCCCTTCTTGCCCCTCCTGGTTGTGTGACATTGGATGACTCACATTCCCTGTGAAAATAGTAGCACGTGGCTTGTTTGAGAGGAGGCATCAGGGAATAACAGATATTACTCCATATTATCAATTATAATCAGTTAGACTGCATATCACAGACATGTTTATTCCTTTCTCCTAAAAGGGGCCTGTAGGCAGTGACTCGATGGGCGTGAGTCTGAGTGAACTCCGGGAGTTGGTGATGGGCAGGGAGGCCTGGCGTGCTGCGATTCATGGGGTGGCAAGGAGTCGGACACGACTGAGCGACTGAGCTGAACTGAGGCAGTTAGCGCTGGGCTCATCAGGCAGCCCCGTGATGGTCAGACCCCAGTCTCCTTTAATTCCAGTGCTCCTCCCTCCCCTCTGCAACTCTCTCCAAGTTGACTAATCACTTTCCACTTGCATTCCAGACAGTGTGAAGGAAGGGAGTGAAGAACACTGCGCCCCAATCCCTCCTTTAATTATAGTTCTTGGAATCACACACAACCCTTTGGCTTAAATCGCATGAGACCAAATCTTGTTCAAAGAGGTTGGTAAATGCCATATATTGGCTGCAGAGCGTGTGCTCAGCTGAAAAGCAGTATTATTTTCTTAAAGATGGTGAGAGAAAGGACACCCAGAGGTATCTGGTAAGCCCTGTCTCACTTCTGAGACTCTTGGCAGGTAACAAAATGGTCAATGCACTTCTTTTATAGAGTCAAGGTTGTCACTGACCAACAGTGTCGTTATTAAGGCAATAGTGTGAGTCATATCAATATCTGATTATTAATCTAACAACTGCAGCTATTTTTTTTTTACCATGAAAATGATGATGGTATCAGAGACTATTTTGTTGATGAGGACACATAAGAAAGAAGTGACTACCTAATATCAAATGATGATATTTGAAATTGGGATTTAAACCCACTTCTCTTAATTGTAAGGAATCTGGTAAACTGAGCCTGTGATGCTTCAACAGGTTACCTTCTATAGGATAGGATATGAGCTGAAGGTTGTTGAAAAGAGAGAAACTGTAAGGAGTGTCTGAGTCATCATCCCAAAGGAAAGTAGAAGTCCCCCAAAAAGAAACTGCACAGTGAGCAGGAATAAAGCAATACTTTCAACTGTAATAGTATTTAGGAATATTATTCACAGTGTGATGCCGCATGTCATTAAGCATGGATGATTTTATTACTATCAACTGGAGCAGAAATTGGTAAAATAAATTGTGGATAGGAAATTCAACACTCCATTAAAGTCTCAGTAATCCTAACCTATGGTATTAAGTACATGTATATAGCACCTAATAAGTTCAGTTCAGTGCCACTTGAAAATATTTCCCTAATGTATTTCAGAACACCCCTGTTTTTCCTTTTGTAGATTCCTGATTCATTTTGTGTGTGTTTATTCTTAGTTCTTCTCTTTTCTTCCTGTACACTCTGAGGTAAATGATATATAGTATATATTCAGCTGTTATTAATACATTTAATTGCATTATAAGTGTTTTTAAATTTTTTGGTTGTCTCATAAACTATTATTAATTTGTGCTTTTTTCCCTAAAACTGTTTAAGAATTTAAAATGCATATGCACACTGCTATATATAAGATAGATAAACAACAAGTACCTGGTGTACAGCACAGGGAACTATATTATGTATCTTTAAATAACGTATAATGTCAAACAATCTGAAAAGGAACATATATATATATATATATCGCTGAATCATTTTGCTGTATACCTGAAATTAACACAACATTGCAAACTGAAAATTAAGAAACTGTTAAAGATAATTTTAAACATTTGCATTAAATGTCAAAGCACTATAACAGAAACATAATACATATCTTCTAAAACCCAAAGATCTCTGTCTTATATATCAAATATAAAGTTTTGACATTGAAATATGTCTTTCATTTTCCAACCTTTGTAGGAAAAATTGGTAATTGAATACTTCTTAAAAGAAATATGATGTCTGGATTATATATCTTGATATTATAGTTATGATTAATAGATGTATTCACTATTAGCAATATACATTATTATTGGCAATATATAATTAAGTATAATTTTCTATTATATGAAATTGATGTTCTAATAATATAATTTGATCAAAGGTATCTGGAAAAATATATGTTCTCTTTTTATTGTGATTTTAACAATTGCTTGAAAATCACAGGAAGGAGCATTGACCTTATTCCTCAGGGTTTAGGAGACCTATAATATTTTTAAGCCTGTAGTTCTCAAATCATAGCCTCCAAACCCAAAGATATTTCTAATCAATATAGCAGTGAGACTTTGGGAACTATTTACTGTATTCATAATAAGCCTAACAATTTTTTTACTCTAGTGATCATTAGACTACAATGTCTAAATAGGGTGAATACAAGATTCCTTCCTTTGGGCTAAAGTCATAAACTTAATATATTAGCTCTGGTTATTTCATGATGACTAGTAACATTTATTGATACTATAAGCATAAAAATATATGCTTAATATTTATAAAAGATGTTTGCTGTGTAAAATCTTTTAGAACATTCTCAGGAAAATTGATAAAATACCTTCCAGGTATTAAAAATGCTTAGAAGTTGCTGCTATTTTCTTGCTCAAGTTATAATCTAATTTTCAGAATATATACAATCAGCATATACTTCAATAATAGCATAATTTAATATGCACCAGACTTTAGAGGCATATACAGAAAAAATGTCTGTATATGTTGACTGAGGTTATGATACTGACTTTGGCTCTGTTAGCAGTTTTGTCTAATTTATTGTAAAAGTTTTTTTTTTTTTTTTAAGCCGAATACAGTGTGAATGTTTACATTTTATCTTTTTCTCAAAGATAACCTTTGGAGGCATACCTTTCTCTGGAAAACCAAGTTCCAGCAGTAGAAAGAATTTCAAAGGCTGCATGGAAAGCATTAACTACAATGGCATCAACATAACAGATCTGGCAAGAAGGAAGAAACTCGAGCCCTCAAACGTGGTAAGATTTTCCACCCCCATAACATCAGTTCCTAGAAAAAGCAAAGAAACTTTGTTTTGTCTGGACTGTTAATGGACAACAGTATCATAGCATTTGTTATTAGGCTTGTGGGCTCAACTATATAAAACTCACTTTAGAGGTACCTGAAAATATGGAGATACTGAATGTACTCTAAGACTAGATACTGATTTTTGAATTAAAATTGCTGTAAACAGTAAATTTGCTTCAGGTGGGGCCTAGAATTTTAGCCCCAGAGTTTCTAGATTTCCCATTACAGAAGGACAATCATCCCAACTGTTCAGCAGCCCTTAAATCAGCAGCCCTCTTGCCTGGAAAATCCCATGGACGGAGGAGCCTGGTAGGCTGCAGTCCATGGGGTCGCTAAGAGTTGGACGTGGCTGGGCGACTTCACTTTCACTTTTCACTTTCATGCATTGGAGAAGGAAATGGCAACCCACTCCAGTGTTCTTGCCTGGAGAATCCCAGGAACGGGGGAGTCTGGTGGGCTGCCGTCTAGAGGGTTGCACAGAGTCGGACACGACTGAAGCGACTTAGCAGCAGCAGCAGCAGCAACATGTTTCCAAATGTCACATTGTATAGACTGCTACCTTTCTTGATGACGATGTAATTCAGTATTTTAAAATTTTAAAAGCCAGGAGCTTTATTAGTATTTTTTTTCCTCATGTTTCCAAAGCTGATTCACCCAGATATATAAAGAAATAAGCTTCTTGTCAAAGCTCTAAACATACTAAGTATTATGCAATTCAATAAAGATGGATGAGATTGGATAGTGAAGTCTGTGACTCAGAAACTCACAGTGGTCCTGGCTCTGGTGTGTGTGTTTCCAAGTTGAACTATTTCACAGTGAAAATGTAGTCTCTCAGTCATGTCAGACTCGTTGTGACCCCGTGGACTGTAACCCACCACCCTCCTCTGTCCATGGAATTTTCTAAGCAAGAATACTGGTGTAGGTTGCCATTTGCCTGTCTACAACACCATGTAAGATCACTATAAGAGAAATTTATGAATCTGGTATGTGGGTTCCTTCTGATTCTGCAAGAACAGGAGTTTCTTCAATCCCAAAGTATCAATGGGAAGATCCTGGAAATCCAGAGATCCATGTATTTGGAAGTCAGTGGGAATAGAAAATGTCATGAGCGTTTGCACTATGTTCTGACTTTGATGGATTTGTTATCCAAAATTTGAGCCTGGGGTTTTCATAAAATGAGGGGACAAATGGAAATGCCCAATGAATAAATAGGAGTTCTGGTAGGATATAAGAAACTATAAAATAATTTGTTGTTTAGTCTCTAAGTCATGTCCAACTCTTTGTGACCCCATTGATATGACCCCACTAGGCTCCTCTGTCCATGGGATTTCCCAGGCAAGAATACTAGAGTGGGTTGTCATTTCCTTCTCCAGTGGATTTCCTTGATCCCAGGATCAAGCCTGTGTCTCCTGTATTGACAGGCTGATTCTTTATCTCTGAGTCACCAGTGAAGCTCATAAAATAAGAGTTGAACGTAGAATGTTTTTACTAATTATTTTTCTTAAATTAATGATGAATTTATATTAAGAGTTAAAAATTGAACTTTGGTAAAATGTTCTTACAAGATATAAACTGTAGGGAAAAATAATAGCTCCATGTATAGGTAAAAGGTACTGTGTGAGACCTGTTACCTTTATGATACCCTAAGAGCAATACTACAAGGGAGATGTTGTCATAAACATTTTTTAGATGAAAACTTAAATTTGACTTAGAAAAATGACTTTCCAAGGTAACGCTTATGAGTGGCAAACAAAAATTGTGGATTCACAGGATACAGTCCCAAGGTCACGGTCTCTTTCTATGCTGTGTCATTTCTTATCTAGAGTAGTGTATATATATATATATATATATATATATATATATATATGTATGTGTGTAGCATATATATATATGTATGTACGTATGTCAGAGAAGGCAATGGCACCCCACTCCTGTACTCTTGCCTGGAAAATCCCATGGATGGAGGAGCCTAGTAGGCTGCAGTCCATGGGGTCGCTACAAGTCGGATATGACTGAGCAACTTCACTTTCACTTTTCACTTTCATGCATTGGAGAAGGAAATGGCAACCCACTCCAGTGTTCTTGCCTGGAGAATCCCAGGGACGGGGGAGCCTGGGGGGCTGCCGTCTATGGGGTTGCACAGAATCGGACACGACTGAAGCGACTTAGCAGCAGCAGCATGTATGTATGTATGTTATTTTAAGCTTTGGATAAAATGGCTTCAGAATCCTTTTGTTTCCTCAGAAATTATCACCTAAGACAGAAAGATACAGAATCCAAATCATCATAATACCCTTCCCATTATTTACACCTTTAAGAAGTAGTAAAGTGTTATTTCTGCCCAAACCTCCTCACATGTATCCATTAGGTTCTCAAACTACAGAGAAGTGCACTCTGGAGACTCATTCCAAAGTCACATTTAACCACAATATATTGTTGCTTATAAATGGAATTTTAACCTGAATAACAAAGACATTTTTAAAAGCCTGAATTATCTATAATTACATTTGTTAAAATGGAAGGAGCAGACACACACACAAAAAAGGCTTTTAAACAAAAATAAACATGTATATTAAAAGGTTGAGTCAGGCAGGACATTTTGCAAGTTGCTCTACGAAGGCAAATATTTACAGAGGAGATTTGCTTTTGAAGATGTCAGGTGCTAATATTTCTGTGTAAGTGGCTCAGCACTTATCCTGCACCATTCTCCTCACACACACACATTTCCTCATTAAATGTTGACTCCAGAATCAGCACCATCACTTAGAACTTTTCACTTTGCTGGGAGACAGTCTCCACAACACAGGCAAGTGGACAATTATGACATGTCAGTTTTTGTGCATAAGCAGTTCTTTTCATCGGGAAAAGTAAGCCTTTAAAAATAGTCATCTAATCATCTGTGAAGATACAGGGCTTCTGGGGTGGCCCTAGTGGTAAAGAACCTGCCTGCCAATGAAGGAGGCATAAGAGATGCTGGTTTGATCCCTGGGTGGGGAAGATCCCCTGGAGGAGGACAGGGTGACCCGCTCCAGTATTCTTGCCTGGAGAACCGCATGGACAGGGGAGCCTGGAGGGCTGCAGTCCATGGGGTCACAAAGAGCTGGACATGCCTGAAGCAACTTAGCATGCATGGACGTGCAGGTGCAGCACAAATTTAATCTGAATATTAATTGGGGAGGGTCAGCCTAACTTAGGTTAAATGGATAATGTACTAAAATGGGAGAACTCTGCCTCTGGGGATAAGTATGTGGTGGTGTTTAAGGAAACAATAAAGAAAAAAAATGCCTTCAAATCATATTCCTCAAGATATACTGGGGTTAAAAAAAAGATGGCAAAAAATGTAGATTTTTTTTCATATCTTTAAAAGGAAGGTACTTAGATACTAGAATATAAAATTCAGTGTATCTGAATAATTAGATTTCTTTGTACCAAATAGAGGAAGCATGAGGGGGAGAAGGAAGCTTCAATTAAAAGTTTTCTTTTCCTTTTATATATTCATATCACTGTGTCTGAAAGCATTAATGTATTATGATATATGCACATTTCATGGGAATGTAAATGAGAGTTTGAGTTGAATAGCAAAATAATCTGTTGTTCCGTTGCTCAGTCTTGTCTGACTCTTTGCGACCCCATAGACTGCAGCACGCCAGGCTTCCCTGTCCTTCACCATCTCCCAGAGCTTGCTCAAACTCATCTCCATTGAGTCAGTGAAGCCATCTAACCATCTCATCTTCTGTCATCCCCTTCTCCTCCTGCCCTCAATCTTTCCCAGCATCAGGGTCTTTTCTCATGAGTCGGCTCTTCCCATTAAGTGGCCAAAGTATTGGAGCTTCAGCATCAGTCCTTCCAATGAATACTCAGGGTGATTTCATTTAGGATTGACTGGTTGGATCTCCTTGCAGTCCAAGGGACTCTCAAGAATCTTCTCCATCACTACAGTTCAAAAGCACCCATTCTTCAATGCTCAGCTTTCTTTATGGTCCATCTCTCATATCCAAATGACTACTGGAAAAACCATAGCTTTCACTAACTAGTTAATGTTAATTCATGTATATTAGTTATGGGGATAAGACTCAAGAATATTTGCCCCATCCTAGTTTAATAAACAACAACCAAGAGATCATCATTCCCAGTGAGACTAGATTTGTATATTAATAAATAATTGACCAAGGCCATCCAAAAAAAGAAGCATCTCTTCCCTACAATCATCAGTTGTGGGGGAGGAGGAAGCAGCTCTTTGCTTTCTTCAGAAAGTCCAGTGGTCCACTCCCAAGCCCTCCACATAGGGATGTATCCATTCCATAGCCAGCCCATCACACCAGGCTGTGTTTGTCAAATCCATGATGCAAGGTGCTTGTATGAATCCCTCAGTCTGATAGCCAGCTGCTGAACTCTGTGAGCTACAGCAGAAAGGACACGCCAGGACATGTCCTTTCAAGGACACGTGAATCTGTGTCCCATGACTACACGTGGGAATTGCAGAGAGCTCAAGCTCTACTTGGAAATGTGTGCGCCTCTCACTTGGCCAGCTGTCTTGCATGGGTGCTTATTTTACTGTACGTTTTCCTCTAAGCATGCCCTTCTGCCTTCCAGGGAAATTTGAGTTTCTCATGTGTGGAGCCTTACACGGTACCTGTCTTTTTCAACGCGACCAGTTATCTGGAGGTGCCCGGACGGCTTCACCAGGACCTGTTTTCAGTTAGCTTCCAGTTCAGGACTTGGAACCCCAATGGTCTCCTGCTTTTCAGTCCTTTTGCGGATAACTTGGGCAATGTGGAGATTGACCTCACCGAAAGCAAAGTCGGCGTTCACATCAACGTCACGCAGACCAAGATGAACCAGATAGACATTTCGTCAGGTCAGTGAATCTATCCGATGCCCGCGCCTGGAACTGCTGTTGTGATTTCCACAGCTAGGGTTATGCTTTTACTCTGTTGTTGGCACACTCGTGATTATGTTTCGATTCACACTCTGAGATCTTTCCTTGGCTTCCCTGAGTGCAGACTGAATGAGGGAAACTTAGAAATGCTGAGAGGATGAGAGTAGGCGAGGAGGAAAATTGGTTGGGACTGTCTTGACAGGACTGAAATCCTTTCCTTTTTACACATGCTAGTCCCTCTTGCATAGAGCAGCAGATATTCCTCTAAGTTAAGATCATATGTTTAAAAACAAAGAATGCTTTATTAACAGAAGAGCACTTGTTATCTTTTGACTTTATGGACATTCACATTCCTTTTACTATGAGTAATAAGGTTGTGTTGATGTAAATTCTGACTTTAAAGGTAAGTTCTACTGCTTGAATCAAAAGCTCAAAGTGGTCTTCTAAATGTATGCAAAGTATTGGGGGGGGGAAGGGAAATGAGTGCAAAGAATGACAAGAGATAAGTATCAACTGAAGGAAGACTGGCCTGGCTAAGTAGAGTGATTTTTAAACTTGACAGTATAGTGACAGACTTAGGTAATATTGTTATTTGAATAAACTGTCGACCTTGCAGTAGTCCTTGAATATGATGGCAGAAAGAAAGATGATATTGCCAAATGATATATCATAAACAAAGAAAATGATATCTGATATGGGACTGAAAAATAGTAAAAAAACAAATCATCAAATTTCTCTAGATGTTTCTTGAAAGCAGTGTTTTAAGTAAGTACTTATTCTAAGTAATGAACTACTTAGAAATGGAAGATGGGAGGAAAAAGAGTATTTCCTGAGCCCCTAGTACAGATGTACCAGAAAGTTCCTAACAGAAGGCTCAACTGTGTGACTGTGAGCTCTGATTTCTAAATATTCTGTGTTCACTTGTGACACTGTTATGATGGGGTCCATCTCATTTCTCCTCTATGCTATCAGCTCCTTGAAGGCGGAGACCATGCCCCTGCACGTAGAGCAATACCTCTAACATAAGAGATGCTCCAGGAAAGTTTGCTGAGATCAGCACTGTGGCTCCATGAACTAGTGTTTACAGAATATCTCCTGCTTGAGGATATGTGCCTTTTCATACAACAGGCTGTGTGTTTTTGTATGAGCTGGCTGTGTGGTCTATTACAGAAAAGGACTCAAGGAAGACACAGAAGCCATTATGTCACAGGTGTATCTGAATAATTGAAATCAAAAGCTATTGTAAAATACCTAGATATTTACTTTTTCATTTTTGGCTTTGTTAGTTTTGCTTTTTCTCTGAAAGTTCATAGTGAAAATGATTGATCACCATATTTTATCACTGCATCTCAGTATAAATTCATGTGGGGAGAGTCAGAGCAAATAGGAATTATCTGGAGAGACCAGAATAGCACATAAAACAAATACACATACAAATATTTACCACCGTTGAAAACCTCCCCACTAGATTCTGTTAAAACGGATGTTTAGGCATTTCTAATGCCTAAGCACATAAAAATACAAGGATGAAGTCTGCCCTCCTGGAAATCACTGAGAAAACCCAAACTCATGGTGGTTTGCCATGTAACAAGTACCATTACAATTAAAAGAATAGGATCTTAAACATAGTGATCAATAAACATTTGCTAATTTAATGTGGTCTAATTTAGGATCCCAAGATACTCTCAATTAATTTAAAATGTGTTTATTAAAATATAAAATAATAAAGGAATACAATATACAGCAACTAATTTACCTTAATGTGTGTGTATGCTCAATTGCTCAGTCATATCCAACTCTTTGTTACCCCATGGACTGTAGCCTGCCAGGCTCCACTGTCTATGGGATTTGGGGCAAGAATAGTGGGGTGGGTTACCGTTTCTTCGTAAGTTTCCTTAAATATGATAAAAGTAAACTTTAAATGTTTCTGTTAATTTATTTTGGAATCTGTGCAAATTAAGGAAAACAGGATTTGATATTTGAATTTTTCTGTAGTCTCATTTCTATATAGTCCAATGAAATATTTACATTTCAAAGATTTCCATTTTTCCCATACATAGAGTACACTGATATTTGCTTATATCTACCCTATTCTTTATATGAAGTATAGTTGATTTTTATTATTGTGTTAGCTTCAGGCTTCAGGTGTGTAAGAAAGTGATTCATATATTTATATATATATATATATATATATATATGTGTGTGTGTGTGTGTGTGTGTGTGTGTATTTCTTTTTTAGAATATTTTTCCATATAGGCTATTATAAGATATTAGATATATTTCCCTGTGCTATACAGTTAATCATTATTGCTTAACTATTTTATGTATAGCAGTGTGTTTATTAATCCCGTACTGCTAATTTATCCCCCCACTCTTTTCCCTTTGGTAAGCATAATTTTGTTTTCTATATCTGTGAGTATATTTCTATAAGTAAGTTCATTTGTATCTTCTTAGAGTTAAGATATAAGTGATATCATATGATCTTTTCTTTTTCTGTCTGACGTAGGATTGTCATTTCTAGGTCCACCCATGTCGCTGCAGATGGCATTACTTCATTCATTTTTATGGCTGAGCAGCATTTAACTGTGTCTATATACCACATATTCTTTGTCCACTCATCTGTCAGTGGACATTTCTGTTGCTTCTGTGTTTTGGTCGTTGGGAACAGTGTTGCAGTGAACACTGGGGTGCATGTGTCTTTGGGATTTAGAGGTTTTGTCTTTTCCAGACAAATGCCAAGTGGTGAGATTCCTGGATCGAATGGTAGCTCTATTTTCAGTCGAGAGCCTGTCCTGACTGTTTCTAGTTTGTTGAGGAACCTTCAGACTGTTCTCCACTGTAGCTGCATCAGTGCACCGTCCCACCAACTGCGCAGGAGGGTTCCCTTTGCTCCGTGCCCCTTCAGCATTTATCGTCCACAGATTGTTTGATGATGGCCTTTCTGACTGGTGTGAGGTGATAATTCACTGTTGCTTTGATTTGCATTTCCCTAATAATCAGTGATGGTAAGCATCTTTTCATGTGCCTGTTGGCCATCTGTCTTTGGAGAAATGTCTCATTAGGTCTTCTCTCCATTTTTTGACTGGGATGTTGTTTTGATATTGAGTTGTATGAGCTATTTGTTTATTTTGGAAATTAAGCCCTCGTCAGGTACACTGTTTGCCATTATTTTCTCCTATTCTGTAGGTTGTCTTTTTGTTTTATTTATGGTTTCCTTTCCTGTGTAAAAACTGGTAAGTTTAATTAGGTCTCATTTGCTTATTTTTGCTTTTATTTCTTTTGCCTGGGGAGATTGAGCTAAGAACATATTACTGCAATTTATGTCAGAGAATGCTTTGCCTATGTCCTCTTCTAGGAAATTTATGGTATCTTGTCATATTTAAGTCTTTAAGCCAGTTTGAGTTTATTTTTGTCATGGTGTATACTTAAATGTCCAATATGCAGTATTGTTAGCTAAAATCACCATGATGTACATTAGATTCTCCTGGACATTTTCGTCTCCTTACTGAAAACTGCTACCCTTTGACCTCTATACAACAAGCCCCTGCAACCACCATCATTCTACTCTATGATTCTGTGACTTCTAGTTTAGGATTCGACATGTAAGTGAGGTCGTACAGTATCTATCTTTCTCTGACTTGTTTCATTTAGCACAGCATCCTCCAGGTTCAAGTGATTTTGACCAAAACAATGAGAAAGCATTTTATATCATACTCAATACCTACTGAAACAAAGTTTTCATGAAATATAATTTACCTTTTGCTTTAATGCGCTCTCACAATTTTGTTGTTTTCTCTTCTGTTGCTCTTCAATTTAAAAAAATTACCATGATCCACTAAGTGATTTCATGACCTAAAAACAAGCTGCAACCCATAATTAGAAAAACACCGACCTATGGTCTGGTCTTCGCATTTGAAGAGTTGGGATTTTTTAAAGTTCTAATTGCCTGAGAGTATTTATGTCATCAATTCATAATGGAAAACTAAATGTATCTTCCAGAAGCAATATTATAATATTGTAACAGTGGTAAAAAAATAAGTATTCCTGTGTATTACTGTCTGATGCATAGCCAAACAAAACACACACAGACATACACACACAAACACACAAAGAATCTGAATACCATTTGAAATTAGTTTTTAATTGCAAAATGCATTAATTTTATGCCCTAATTACAAATAGATGCTTAGAATATACTGTAAAGTTTTCATCTGCCCTGTTAATAAGGTGATGGAAAGTGGTTTAGCACTTATATGGAGAAAGGAACATGATTTCTGTTAGTGACTTTTCTCACCTATTGAAAAAAAAAAATCAATTTCTATCCATGAAAACAAAACCTTTTAGAAGAATCATTCAGAACATGCCCTCCTCCTAACCCAACTGTTTGCTAAGTTGAAGTGTTCAAACCTCATTGTTTTGTTTATGAAGAGAGTGCAAGCGTGAGTGCATGCTAAGTCGCTTCAGTCTTGTCCGTGTGTGACCCTATGGACTGTAGCCCACCGGACTCCTCTGCCCATGGGATTCTCCAGGCAAGAATACTGCAGTGGGTTTCCATGCCCTCCTCCAGGGGATCTTCCTGACCCAGGGATTGAACTTGGGTCTCTTGAATTGCAGGCAGATTCTTTACCATCTGAACCACCAGGAAAGCCTCACATTGCTTCAATTATCGAATGGCTTCTTAACATCCACACTTGCTTCAGAAACTTGTCCTCAGTAAACATCAGCTCTGTATTTCTGTCTCCAAAGAGCAACTTCCTGGGGCCTTGCTTTATTTCTGTTTTGCAGGACAATTTCCTTTGTAAACCTTTGATAAATTTCCATTTGAGTCCTTTAAGGGAAAGTATCTTAGTCTACCCAAACTGCCATAACAAAATCTGTTAACTATATCGTTTTTACACACACACACACACACACGCATTTCTCATGGTTCTGGGGGCTGGAAGCCTGAGATCAGGTTGCCAGTCTGGCCGAGCTGTGTTGAGAGTCTTCTTTTTGGTTGCAGACTACAGACTTCTTGCTTTGTTCTCATGAGGGAGTTGGACCATAAAGAAGGTTGTGTGTGTGTTAAGTCGCCTCAGTCGTGTCCAACTCTTTGCAGCCCTATGGACTGTAGCCCACTAGGCTCCTCTGTCCAAGGGATTCTCCAGGCAAGAATACTGGAGTGGGGTGCCATTTCCTTCTCCAGAGGCTCTTCCTGACCCAGGGATCAAACCCACCTTTCTTTATGTCTCCAGCATTGAGTGCTGAAGAATCGATGCTTTCAAATTGTGGTGCTAGGAAAGACTCTTGAGAGCCCCTGAACAGCAAGGAGATCAAACCAGTCAATCCTAATGGAAATTAACCCTGAATATTCATCAGAAGGACTGATGCTGAAACTGAAGCTCCAGTACTTTGGCCATCTGATATAAAGAGCTGTCTCATTATATAAGAGCCTGATGTTGGGAAAGATTGATGACAAAAGGAGAAGAGAGCAGTAGAAGATAAGATGTTTAGATAGCATCACTGACTTGATGGACATGAATTTGAACAAACTCTAAGAAATGGTAAAGAACAGGGAAGCCTGGTGTGTGCTACAGTCTACAGGGTCGCAAAGAATCGGACATGACTTAGTGATTGAACAACAGCAACAACAAATAAATGGTAAAAAGGATGACCTGAGCTATGAAATTAAAAGATGCTTACTCCTTGGAAGGAAAGTTATGACCAACCTAAATAGCATATTCAAAAGCAGAGACATTACTTTGCCAACAAAGGTCTGTCTAGTCAAGGCTATGGTTTTTCCAGTGGTCATGGACTGTGAAGAAAGCTGAGCACCAAAGAATTGATGCTTTTGAACTGTGGTGTTGGAGAAGACTTTTGAGAGTCCCTTGGACTGCAAGGAGATCCAACCAGTCCATCCTAAAGGAGATCAACCCTGGGTGTTCTTTGGAAGGAATGATGCTAAAGCTGAAACTCCAGTACTTTGGCCATCTCATGTGAAGAGTTGACTCATTGGAAAAGACCCTGATGCTGGGAGGGATTGGGGGAAGGAGGAGAAGGGGATGACAGAGGATGAGATGGCTGGATGGCATCACCGACTCGGTGACATGAGTTTGAGTGAACTCTGGGAGTTGACGATGGACAGGGAGGCCTGGCATGCTGCGATTCATGGGGTCACAAAGAGTCGGACATGACTGAGCGACTGAACTGAACTATGCTGTCTTCTTTATAAGAACTCTCATCCCATTCCTGAGGGCTCCACCCTGCTGACCTGAGCACCTATCAAAGCCCCATCTACTAATACTGTCATTCTGGGCATTAGGATTTCAGCACATGAATTTCAACACACATCCAGACCGTAGCCTAAGGAATAGACATTTTCTTGGCTTTGTGCATAGCTGGGAAACGTGCTGGCAAATACTGGCAAGTTCCCAGTTCATTCTCAGCAAATATATTTCCTAGGGACTGCTCCTGGCACTGTCTATTCTAAACAATTAGAATATCTCTTGATTTTACAAACATTTGAAAATGTAGTTAGTATATTTGGAAGAATTGATCCATATACCAATTTCTAAGTTCAGTGATAATTTGTATCCTAAGATTTATTGTTACTCACATAAGAAAAAAGTGTTATTCATTCATGTCCAACTCTTTCAGACCCCATGGACACTAGCCTCCTAGGCTCCTCTGTCCGTGGAATTCTCCAGTCAAAAATACTGGAGTGGACAGTCATTCCATTCTCCATGGGATCTTTCTGTCCCAGGGATAGAGCCCAGGTCTCCCACATTGCACAGATTCTTACCATCTGAGCCATGAGGGAAGCCTCAAGGAAAAAAGGTTATTTATAATATTTTTATGTTTTAAGTTATTGAGAATTGATTTTCAGCTCTATAATTTCAAACTCCATATAATTTTATAGTTTTCTTAAAATAAATTTCTATAACTCAAAGATTAAGTAATGTTTAGGCATCACTTCACATACTTCAAGTGATTTGTTTTACATTGCTTTATAGCAAAGTGGAGAATTATTTGATAATATATATTATATTCCTTAATTCAAATTTAAGCCATAGTTTTTTAGAAGCTGAACATATTAGAAGCCTTGGAATATCCTGTAATTAAATTTGAGTCATGATGATTCAGGCTTCCCTCATGGCTCAGCTTGTTAAGAATCCGCCTGCAATGCAGGAGGCCTGGGTTTGATCCATTGGTTGGGAAGATCCCCCGGAGAAGGGAACAGCTATCCACTGCAGTATTCTGACCTGGAGAATTCCATGGACTGTATAGTCCATGGGATCTCAAAGAGTCGGACATGACTGAATGACTTTCAGTAAAGACGTACATTGATACATTATCACAGTATATACCTAATAATAAAAGTAATTGAAAACATGTAAATATTTTCAATGAAGACGTTATTTTAAAGAACACATCCTTATGTGGAATACTATTATGTCATAAGAAATCATGTTTCTCAAAAATACTATAACAATTGGAAAACATAGTGAATAAGAGTGTTTACAAAAATTATGTAGAATATAATCCCAGTATTATTATTTTTATAAGTGTATAGATAACTCAAAAAGAGATATGAATGAAATAAATCCGGATAATACTAACTAATTACCTCTAATTGGTAGGTTATCAGTCCATTACTATATGTTATCCAATTTTCTAAAACAAACATCAAGCAGTGTTAAAAAAAAAATGTATACATTAATACAATGATACTTGTGGGTAAAATGACACTCCTAAAAAGTATACCACTTAACGACATGATGAATGGAAATTACATAGAGTAAGTTATATCTATTTAAAAGGTCTAGTTTCCCTACTTAAATAGAAGCATTTATATAATCAATTTTTAAAAACTATGTCCTTAAACAATGGGCTTCAGCTTCAATTCTAAATGGCATTCACATAAAAAGTGGAACATTTTATGTTGAGTCTATGAGCGTTTATTTGAAAATATAAGGCAATGGCACCCCACTCCAGTACTCTGGCCTGGAAAATCCCATGGACGGGGGAGGCCTCGTAGGCTGCAGTCCATGGGGTTGCAAAGAGTCAGACACGACTGAGCGACTTCACTTTCACTTTTCACTTTCATGCATTGGAGAAGGAAACGGCAACCCACTCCAGTGTTCTTGCCTGGAGAATGCCAGGGACGGGGGAGCCTGGTGGGCTGCCATCTATGGGGTCGCACAGAGTCAGACACGACTGAAGTGACCTAACAGCACATAGCTAATTATAAACCTTTTTTTTTTTTTAAGGATAAATAATGGAAGGGGAGATAGGTGAATTCATATATAAAGGCATTTTCCCTGAAAACTGTTACTGGCTCTCAGGGAACAACAGATTTTATTTTTCTCTCTTAATAGTGAATCAGGGGTTACAAATCTCTTTATTTCCAAGTGGGGCTTCCCTGATGGCTCAGATGGTAAAGAATCTGCCTATAGTGCAGGAGACCTGGGTTTGATCCCTGGGTCAGGAACATCCCCTGGAGAAAGAAATGGATGTGCGGTCCAGTATTCTTCCCTGGAGAATTCCATGTACAGAGGATCCTGGTGGGCTATAGTCCATGGGGTCACAAAGAGTCAGATGCAACTGAGTGCAAATTTCTATATGTATAGTTCTACTAAAAAATATCTTAAAAAATAAGAAGCTTCTACTTTCAGATGGTTTTTTTCCAGATACATAAAATGTTCAAGGAAAACAGAAATTCATCGTTTTAGGATGCTGATGACAAAATACTGCTCTGAGTTCTTGGGAAAGATGGAGCCTGAGGAAGGTTGATGGGTGAAGCATTGTGCTCATTTTGATTAGGAGCAGAGAGCATATCTGCCTTTTTTTAGCAAAAACCAAAAGCAAGATGAATATAGAGCAGTAGACACAGATCTATAGCTATAAATACAGATCACCTTGGCTATACCTACAACACAGAAGGCTGATTTTATTCTCCCAAGTTCACAAGCAGACTTGCTGTGAGAATCGCCTGGTGCCCAGTAAAAAAGCATTTAACAGTGTGTTGCTCCCAGGTAGTGTCACCCAACTGACTTTTTATTATATTTCAATTCCCAAAGTGGCTGTGGTAGCATCATGCCAGCTGAGTGGAAATCTACCTTGAATTATATTTCAGTGCATGCTGGTGCATTTTCACATCAATAGAAGCATTATATTCCAACATGAAAGAAAAAAGAGGCTGGGAGGAAAGTTTCGTGATATTAGGTATTGACTTATTCTTCAGGAAGGAAAGGGGCATTTTAATTTATAATCACACAGCAGGATACCGTACCCACTCTAGCTTCCACAGGGTTTGGGGGCCTTTTAAAGTATCCTTTGCCTTCTTCAGGGAAGATGAATAAAACATGACTGTGTGCATGTGTGTTTAATAATTTTTTAAAGTTGCAAGGAGAGGGTAAAACTTAGCAAACTTAGGTGGATAAAAGAGAGGTAAAAACCCCCGGCAGGGATCAGGTTACGTTTTAAAGGCTTTAGTTTACTGTTGTTCAGTCACTGAGTCCTACCTGACTCTCTGCAGCCCATGGACTGCAGCACACCAGGTCTCCCTGCCTCTCACTGTTCAGTTTACCGTACAAATCAGCTGAGCAAAGAGAAAGTACGTCATTGCTACTACAAACTAACTCTGAGCAGAAAATGAATTGTGCAAGCCCAGCGAGGAACACAGCTCTGGAACCCCACATTTCATGTATAAATGCCCTGAATGTGCTTGTTTCCAATACAAGAGAGGGGGGGACACAGAACAGGGTAGCTTTGCTGAGAGGTTCTCCAACTTTGTGTTTCATGTAACTTTAAGGACTGAAACTTCTCGGACAGATGAGTAATTGGTCAATTTAAGCGATATAAATTTATGTAGTAGAGAGAGGAAACCCAACCATATTAGTCAGAGTTCTCCATCAATAACCAGTAGACTGTATATAGGGAGAGGAAGAAATTTATTAGAAGGACGGGCTTATACAGTTCTGGAGGCTGAGACCTGATGGTATAAAAAACAGTGTGCTCAAGAGCAAAGGAGCGCCAGTGTTTGAGTTTGAGTCTGAAGGCCAGAGAAGTCCAGTGTCCCAGCTGGAAAACCATCAGGTGGAAAGAGCTAATTACCCATGAAGTGAAAGTCCTTCAGTTGTGTCCTACTCTTTGCGACTTCATGGACTATACAAGTCATGGAATTCTCCAGGCCAGAATACTGGAGGGGGGTAGCCTTTCACTTCTCCAGGCAGTCTTCCCAACCCAGGGATCGAAGCCAGGTCGGGCAGATTCTTTACCAGCTGAGCCACCAGGGAAGCACATAACTTTCCCCATAACTTTGCCTTTTTGTTACATTCAGGCATTTAGCGTATTGGATGGGACCCACCCAAGTTAGGGAGATGAGTCCATGTTATTATACTAAGGCTACAGATTAAAGTGTTACGTTCACCCAGAAACACCTTCGCAGGCACACTAGAATAATGTTTTCTTGTTCGTTTGGCTGTGCTGGGTCTTTGTTGCTGCACGGGTGCTTTCTCTAGCTGCAGCAGGCCGGGGGGTACTCTTCATTGTAATGTGCAGGCTTCTCCTTATTGTGGCTTCTGTCGTGGTCCAAGAGAAGTTAGGAAGAGGACAGGCTCAGTAGTTGGGGTGCACAGGCTTAGCTGCTCTGCAACATGTGGAATCTTCCCAGACCGGGGATAAACCCATGTCCCCAGCATTGGCAAGTGGATTCTTAACCACTGGACCACAAGGGAAGTTCGAGAATAATTTTTAACCAAACATCTGGGCACCCCATGACCAAGTCAAGTGGACACATGAAATTAACCACCACATCAGCTGTAGATATTTTTACCCTTGAGTGCATAATTTTGTTTTAAATATTAACAAGATAAAAATAGTGTTGGCATAGAAAAAAAATCAAGAGATTTACCTTCAAAATCCAAAATAATGCAAAGCAAACTCACTGGATTGGAACTTAAACCCAAACTCTCATTTCTCCAGTTAATCTCATGATGAGAATTACCCTGGGTACATTCAAGCAGCAAATTCTTTTTTTTTTTTTAATTTTCTCTGATTTTATTTTTTGCCTCAACTCATCTGGGGACCCAGGAGAAGAGATGGTGTGCTCTTAGCATCTGTGTGTGAGAATCTTGCTTTCCTTCCACTGAGTTCTCCAGAGAGCTACTATTTGGTCCACAGAATAACATTATTAAAGCTCCATCCTCACCTATCACATTAATCTTAAATCGTCTTTTTTACATTTACAATCACATTTTCACAGTCGCATTAAATTGTCTTACAGCCTCATCCAAACTCTCCCCATCCATATAACTTTTAGGAGACCCAGGTTTATTCAGAGTCATGTGAATTTGGTCAGTAAGTAAAATAATTGATAAAGCATATTATTTATAATGGGCAAGTAATAAAGCTATACTCCCTCTAAAATAATTCCATGTCATCAAACAAATCCATATAGTGATTTCTTTCTTTTTTTTTTAATACTTTATTCTACGTTACAATTCTGTATTGGTTTTGCCATACATTGACATTAATCAGCCACAGGTGTACACGATCTCCCAGTGCTGAAGCCCCCTCCCACCTCCCACCCCAGCAAATTCTGACTGGGAGATAGAACATCTGACTGTCATCTGCCTTTCTTTTTCTCTGATGAATTTAAGCAATCCGAGCCATCCCACCTGTGAAGAATTTAGACTCATTGACTTACCTATCACTTTATTGTAATTAGTTTTAGAAATGAGTCTCTTTGGGAGAGGAACCCTGCTGATTTTCATAGATCCACCTGGCAACCTCTGATACTGACTTTAGAGGAGCCTAAAGAACAACACTGGGTCATTTGCAGAGACGTGGATGGACCTACAGACTCTCATACAGAGTGAAACAAATCAGAAAGAGAAAAAAAATTGTATATTAACAGATATATGAAGAATCTGAAAAAAAATGGTATAGATGGTCTTACTTACAAAGCAGAAATGTAGATACAGGCATGGAGAGCAAACATATGGACACCAAGTGGGGAGGGGTGGTGGGATGTATTGGGAGATAGGGATTGACATCTACACACTTCTATGTATAATAAATAACTAATGAGAACCTATTATATAGCACCAGGAAATCTACTCAGTGCCCTGTGGTGACCGAAATGGGAATGAAATCCAAAAGGGGGGATATGTGAGTATGTGGGGCTGATCTACTTTGCTAACTAGCACAACATTGTAAAGCAACTATACTCCAGAACAAAATTTGAAAAGTTAAAAAAAATACATATTATTTTCCATTATGGTTTATTACAGGATTTTGAATATGGTTTCCTGTGCTATACAGTAGGAACATGTTTTTTATCATTCTGTATATAATAGCTTATTATATATCTGTCTGGTAACCCTATAGTCCAACTCCCTCCCTCTGCTATACCCCCTCCCCCAGGTCCCTGCAGGACTGTTCCCTGTGTCTGTAAGTCTGTTTCTGTTTTTGAATAAGTTCATCTGTGTTACAGTTTAGATTCCACATATGAGTGACACAATCTGATATCTGTCTTTGTCTTTCTGACTTGCATCCCTTAGTGTGATAATCTCTAGGTCCATCCATGTGGCTACACATGGCATTATATTTTATCATTTTTTATGGCTGAGTAATATTCTGCTGTAGATACAGTATACCATATCTTCATTGTCCATTCATCTGTCAGTGGACATTTACAGTGTTACCATGTCTTGGCTATTGTAAATGGTGCTGGTATGAACATAGTGATGTATGTATCTGTCTGAATTATAGTTTTGTCTGAATGTATGCCTAGGAGTGAGATGCCCTGGAGATCATATGGCAATTGTATTTTTAATTTTTTGAGGGACCTCCACACTGTTTTCCAGAGTGGCTGCACCAATTTACATTCCTACCAGTGGCATAGGAGGCTTCCCTTTTCTCCACACCCTCTCTGTGCTATTTTATGTTAACCCTACCATTTCTGATTTGAGTCTAGACTACAGCCCACTATTGTCTAGAGATAGCACCTACCACTGTGGGCCTGAGTCTCGACCATCTCCCAACCTGAAACGCCCTGTTCAATATCCGTGCAGACCTATGCCAAATCTCTGCCTCCTGCTGTCACCAAGTGCCTGTTGTTCTAGGCATGTAGATGTGACACAGTTTATTGGGAGATATGGAGGGAACTCTGAGCAGAGAAGTAGTAAAGTGCATGCAATGTCCCAAGCCCTTAGCTTTGACTGGCCATAGATGGTTGGCTGACACCATAGCCAAGTTTCAGCAGAGAGGAGCCTGCACTTTTAAGCTTTATATCATGGTGGCAGAAGGAGTGAAACAAAACAAAACTGCCTTGTTAGAAAAGGGAGGCCCCTAGAGCCAAGTGGCTGCTGTCAGCTGCTATAAGCCGAGTCGCTTCTCCTCCGGCTGACTCAGATCTGCTGGTCCAGCTCTCTACCATGGCGCTAAGAGTTTGCAAGAAATAGGACTCCAGGGTCATTCAGATGCATCTCTCATCTCGTCCTGAGATGCACTGAAATCTTATGATGATCACTAATAACTCCTGAGAGCTTACACCAGGCTTGTCACTGTGCGAAATCCTTTACAATGAATCAATATGCGTATGGCTTCAGTGACCCTGTGAATTAGATACAACTGTGAAACCTTCTTTCTCATTTATAGCAATGGTAAAATCATTCTTCTGGGATCCAAGTTCAAAACCTTGAGAAAATTCAAATTGTGATTTTTGTCTTTGCCTGGCACATTTAATGGTATAGCAAGTGCCACCAGTTCTGTGGAAGAAGTGCCTTATACGTTCATTTCCTTAGTTTCTCGGTTGTGTCTGTCTCTTTGCGACCCCATGGACCCCTCCAGGCTCCTCTGTCCACTCTGAACTCTCTAGGCAAGAATACTGGAGTGGGTTGCCACTCCCCTTTCCAGGGCATCTTCTTGACCCAGGGATTGAACCTGGGTCTCCCATATTGCAGGCAGATTCTTTACCATCTGAGCTGCCAGGGTGACCAAATACTACTTTCCTTATCCTAGTTCAAAAAGTCATCACTTGAAAAGATCGTGAAGCCATCTTACTTGCCAGAATGAGTGCTGCTTTTTAAAATCACTGTCCTGTTTTTATGATATAGCAGTTATAAGCATGTAACTCTGGAGTCAGATTACCCAGTGGCTAATACTGACTGAAGTCTTTCTCTGTTTCAGTCACTGTTTAAACAAAGATAATGTGCACAAATTACTAAGTGATTTAATTTGACAGCTCCTCAGTATAATGGCTATTGTCATCTGCATTGTATAGGTAAAGAAACAGGCATAGAGACAGAAAACTCACCACTATCACAGCTAGATAGAAAAGTTTGAAAAAGAGTCCAGAACAAGAGTGTGAAGTCAGTACTATTGGCTATTCTACCATGCAGCCTCTCACTTTAATCCAGCAGACTGGCTTTCATTCACCCAGGACCGTGCACTGTGGAGTATGACCCATCTGATATATTTGTGGAATGCAGCACCTCACACCAAAGACACCCTGCTCCTGTCTCATTGGGATTCTCCCATGAGCCTGTTAAATACTCCCCTTTACTGTTTTCCATTTCTCTCTCACAGTATCCGAGTTTATATTTCTAAAATGCAAGGAAAATACTTTGATTTCCTTCTCCATTATCTTTAAGTCCTCATTTCTAAGAATACTAATTTT
The DNA here is from genome assembly GCA_006410515.1 of Procapra przewalskii. Classification (NCBI taxonomy): domain Eukaryota; kingdom Metazoa; phylum Chordata; class Mammalia; order Artiodactyla; family Bovidae; genus Procapra; species Procapra przewalskii. The sequence continues at coordinate 2,462,501 of SJYF01000483.1, read as the reverse complement.
ATGAGTATGCACTAACTGAGCCCAGCTGGAGTCATTTGGCTTCATCTCTCCTGCTTTACACCATAAACTCTGGCCTTCTCTCCGCTATCTGCTAAGAATCCCTTTCTCTATATGCTGTCCCAGCCAACTCCTATTATCCTTGAAGATTCGGTTTTGGTAATGTTTAGTAATAACAGTATCATTTCCTCTCTCAAACCCCAGAGAGTCATCTCCTATCCTCTAGTATGCAGAGCATCTCATATCCTGAACAATAACTTTTCTTGCTCCAACTTAAATTGTAGTATACTCACTCATCATGATGTCTCACTCATCTCTGGACTCCTAGAATTCACAACACTTGGCAGAGAATAGCTGATGAATATTTACATCTTTGATTTCTTTGTTGGAGTTCCACTTGGACAGTGGTGGTGTCCTTGTTCTCTCTGCTTCCTACCTCTAAACAAGTCCACTCTGTATATCCCCTCGATGAGAATTCTGAAGCGACTGCTTCCACTGTGTCATATTCCCATTGGAAATTCTTCCATGAAGCCCTCAGTTCTTACGATTAAGTCCCATGTGTTTTCCACAAAAAGCCTGAACATTCATCCCTTGGTGACCTCAAATCCTTCTAAAATTTCAAATCACTTTTATTGTTTTCATTTGTCTGACATTGTATATTATGTAGTTCAGATGTTTTGGCTGCCTTGGTTGAAAAGGTTTAATCTCCTAAAGCTTTTGGAGGACAGTAATCCTGTTCTTATTTTGCCTCTCTACCTCTGAGCCTAGCACAATGACTCATATGTGGCATGTTTCCAAATATCCAGTTGATTGATTTTTTTAATGAACTGATACCAAGATGTTACAAATGTGACTTTATAATTCTGTTGTCTTCATCAATTTATATGAACCCAATTCATTGTGAAATGAGAGTTGCAAGTATCTCAAGGAAATAATTGCTTAACTGTAGGAGGCTAATATGTGTGAAATTGATCAAGGCCTGAATTTTGATGTGATACTTTTATAGCAGCGAGTTGTTTTCTTAGGATATTGAAGCCTAGAACTGTACTTGGTAAACTCTTAGATGAATAAAATAAAAGCATATCTACATTTGTTGAAAAATGTATCCTTAGGAGCAAGACATGAAGTAAAACCTTGAAATTAGTCATATTTCCTTTGTATTTTTTTTCACACAGAATACAAAAGAGTAGAAATGTGCATGATTAAAATTAATTTAGCTTTATTCTCTTCTTCAGTCTTGGGAATGCTTTTGACATGGTAATGCCACAGGAAAATAAGGAAATCAATGTTTTTTCAACCTTCTACTTAAGACCTCTGATCTCCAGTCAGCTCTATACTCACTAAAGCAATGCCTGCATTTGTTGTAGGAGGCTAGTCTGAGTTGCTTTGCCAAGGAAAATGGTTTTTGGATGGTCAAATTGTCTTGTCTTCTGTTGACTCCAGTCGCTAACCCTTTCTCTATAGGATAGGCTTAACAATAAAACCTAAACTTCAGAGTAAATTCATAGGAGACACCACACATGGACATGGAGGAATAAATGGAACCTCCACCATCCTTCATCCTTTCATCCCAGCTCCAGAACAAGCACTTGTGTTTCCCAAGTTCACAGAGGACCATATGGTATATACTTGCTGTTCTTCCAGCGCACTTTGTTCACTGTGGTGGGAAGAACAGAGCTATCAACTTCTCTTTTCCTGTATCCTTTATGATGCAGTGCTGTTGAGGAAAAGGTGAGACCTGGATCATGCATGTAGATACATTGGCAGGTGTTCACCTAACCTTCTCTCACCAAAGAGCTGTGTATTCTGTTTCATGCAGGATAATCAGCTCCAACAGGCATGCCTAACAAATGATTTGTTCATAAAAAGCTTGATGAGGGAAATAAAACCCTTGATAGGCTCCATAAGAAATATTTCCCTTAGGACACTGAAAGAGAAAGAGGGTGCTCGATATCTTTATGTATTTTTGACTGCCTGGAGCAGCTCTGTCATGCACAGTACACGTTGTTACATAGAACAGCCAATGGGCTTCACTACTGGAAGCAAAATACAGGTTGTGAGCTTTGTTACTGGGAACGAGCGAATCTCCAGTCCTGAACGCAGGCGATAGGTGTGTGGGAGAGTGTAGGCATCAATTTTTAATGAAGTAAAAACCTTAAAATTCAATAATTCTGTTTGTAATTGGGTGCCATAATGCCTCCATTTGCCATGTCTGAATGATTTAGAAGGGAAAATGTTTAATCACTAAGATGCTATGACACTAAAGAAGTCAGAATTGTAGCTCATCCTGAACTTTTCTAAAGTGCTTGCTTTCTTCCATTGCCTTTTCTGACACGTTTGGGCAAAAATAATAATAATAATAAGGGTTCCTGGCTTTTCTGGTTCCCTTTTTCCCTGTTAATGAGACTGTGGATATTAATATGGAGAGGTGAAGAGAAGAAATCTTAAGGAACAGAACCTCTAAAGCACTGGTCTTGAACCGGGTATGATTTTGATCTGAGGTGGTGTTTGACGAGACATGGAGAAATTTCTGCTTGTGATAAATTGGAGGATGGGTATATGTGTGTGTGTGTGTGTGTGTGTGTGTGTGCGTGCACTCATGCAACCAGAGGATAGAAGATAAAGATGCTGCTAAATATCCCACAAAATACTGGACAGCCTTCCTCCTTGCCAAATAAGTATGTACATGGCACCAAATATCAATAGTGCCCAAGCTGAGTGCTCTCTCCTGTGACACTCCCAAAGCCCAGTGCCTGGAAGGGAGTCCAGGCTCACGTCCCCATCTGCATGTGGACTTTTGTTGTATCCTTTGCTAAATAAGTTAAGCTATCTTTGCCCAGGTGGCTACATGGTAAAGCATCTGCCTCCCAGTGCAGGAGACATGGGTTCAGTCCCTGGGTGGGGAAGATCCCCTGGAGGAGAAAATGGCTATGCACTCCAGTATTCTTGCCTTGAAAATTCCATGGAAAGCGAACCTGGTGGGTTACAAAGTCCATAAGGTCACAGTTGGACATGACTAAGCACACACAAGCTGTTTCCTGAGGTTCTTTTCAGTTCAATTCAGTTGTTCAGTCATGTCCGACTGTTTGTGACCCCATGGACTGCAGTACACCAGGCTTCCCTGTCCATCACCAACTCCCAGAGCCTGCTCAAACTCATGTCCATTGAGTCGGTGATGCCATCCAACCATCTCATCCTCTGTCATCCCCTTCTTCCCCTGCCCTCAATCTTTCCCAGCATCAGGGTCTTTTCCAAAGAGTCAGTTCTTCGTTAGGTGGCCAAAGTATTGGAGTTTTGGCTTCAGCATCAGTCTTTCCAATGAATATTCAGGACTGATTCCTTCAGGATGGACTGGTTGGATCTCCTTGCAGTCCAAGGGACTCTCAAGAGTCTTTTTCAACACCACAGTTCAAAAGCATCAATTCTTCAGCACTCAGCTTTCTTTGTAGTCCAACTGTCACATGCATACATGACCACTGGAAAAACCATAGCTTTGACTAGCCGGACATTTGTTGGCAAAGTAATGTCTCTGATTTTTAATATGCTGTCTAGGTTGGTCATAACTTTTCTTCCAAGGATCAAATATCTTTTAATTTCATGGCTGCAGTCACCATCTGCAGTGATTTTGGAGCCCAAGAAAATAAAGTCTCTCACTGTTTCCATTTTTTCCCCATCTATTTGCCATGAAGTGATGGGACCAGATGCCATGATCTTAGTTTTCTGATTGTTGAGTTTCAAGCCAGTTTTTTCATTCTCCTCTTTCACTTTCATCAGGAGGCTCTTTAGTTCTTCTCCACTTTCTGCCATAAGGGTTTTGTCACCTGCATGTCTGAGATTATTGATATTTCTCTCGGCAATCTTGATGCCAGCTTGTGAATCATCCTGCCCAGCATTTCTCATAATGTACTCTGCATATAAGTTAAATAAGTAGCGTGACAATATACACCCTTGACATACTCCTTTCCCAATATTGAACCAGTCTGTTGTTCCATGTCCAGTTCTAACTGTTGCTTCTTGACCTGCATACAGATTTCTCAGGAGCCACGTCAGGTGGCCTGGTAGTCCCATCTCTTGAAGAATTTTCCACAGTTTGTTGTGATCCACACAGGCTCTTTTAGGACTATTCAGTTTCTCTTTTCTTTATCACTTTGTACTATACTGCTGTAAGCTTCCTCCTTCTTCCCCCCACCACCCTTTCTCAGTTTATATATAGTTTGAAAAATCCTAGTCACATCCCTTTTTACGTTTGTTTTATTTGTGATATTTTTGGACTTCAACACAATGAAGAGACACTTTTGGTTCCTCTCTACTGTGGTCAGAACTCATAAAATGAGACTGTTTTCGTAAATACTCTTCTGCACTATTCTGAACCATGTTTTATTACTGTTTCTTTTTTACACAGACTCTAAACTCTCTTTTTCTAAATATGTATACACACTTGTGCCTTGTTCACTATAACTTGCTCCTACTGTTTTTATCAGTAACAGGCACAAACATAAATTCAGTGTCTCTATGTGAG
>SJYF01000483.1:2440829-2451449 GCA_006410515.1 Procapra przewalskii | reverse complement strand
ACCATAGCCTTGACTAGATGGACCTTTGTTGGCAAAGTAATGTCTCTGCTTTTTAATATGCTGTCTAGGTTGGTCATAACTTTTCTTCCAAGGAATAAGCATCTTTTTTATCTCATGGCGGCAGTCACCATCTTCAGTGATTTTGGAGCCCCCAAAACAAAGTCTGCCACTTTTTCCACTGTTTTCCCATCTATTTCCCATGAAGTGATGGGACCGGATGCCACGATCTTTATTTTCTGAATGTTGAGCTTCAAGCCAACTTTTTCACTCTCCTCTTTCACTTTCATCAAGAGGCCTCTTAGTTCTTCTTCACTTTCTGCCATAAGGGTGGTGTCATCTGCAAATCTGAGATTATTGATATTTCTCCCAGCAATCTTGATTCCAGCTTGTGCTTCATCCAGCCCAGCATTTCTCATGATGCACTCTGCATAGAAGTTAAATAGCAGGGTGACAATATACAGCCTTGACCTACTCCTTTTCCTATCGGCAGACTAAAAAAAAAAGCAAAAGGAAGCTACTGAGGAAACACAAGTATAGTAATTCTTGAGAAATGCAGGGAAGACATTGGGTTATTAGAAGATAGAGATTTGGAGGAGGACCCTTATAGAACTAGAACTCAGACCTCTGCATAAATGAGTTGAATGTTGACAGGGATTTAATTAATAGAACATACAAGTTATCACTAAGGATTTAATGCCTTATGTAAATGAATGAATAACCCTTAGTAAAGAATATTCATGGAGACAGTATTATGCATAATTAAATATAGTAAATAATATGCATTACATCTTGTCAAGGCTACCATGTGCATGCTCATATAAATGCATTCTTGTGATATATATGATAAAACTCACTACATCCTGCGTAAAATGAACCATATATACTATCAGCGCATACATCAATAGGAAAGGAGGAAATGTTGCCCAGCTTTGTTGAGACCTGTTGAGATTGGAAGAAAGATTCTCGGGATCAGGATTGGTCCTCTAAGTACAGATGCCTACCAGTGTGTGCTGACAGGTCTCAGAGTATGGGAAAATCCAGAGGTGCTGAGTGCTACCGGTACCAGTCACAGGCACACAGGTACGGAGACACTTGCGTGGCAACCCTGAGAACAGCAAACTAAAGAAGAAGGAACCAGCTCCTTCTTTCTCCTTCTGTCTCACAGTCTTTCCCCTCGCTCCCACTTGGTAGAATCTAACATAGAACCAGCTGATTCTACAAGAAAGGAGAAGTGTAGTATTTAGACTCTTAAGGGAGCACCACAAGAAAAAGGGAGAGAGAAACATAGTTTTTTTGACCGGAGAGACAGTATCTTTTGGCCTCTCAAATACATGTTTTGGCCTAAACTAAAAATCATGTTTAGTCTCTAATTCTGATATTGAACAAATTGATGGACCCTCCCCCCGCCAAAAAAAGTTTCTGTGATTATTTAAGAGAATTCAGCACCTACACTTCAAGAGGGAAATAAACACAGAAATGAATGTCTGGATCTCATCTCTGTAATTTTACAGATGCTGTGCTTAAACAGGCATTTTAGCTTAGTGCTCAGGCAGGAGAGGCAGGGCTCCCAGAGATGGGCCATTGTGTATACTTTAAGCTACAAGCTGCATCCCTTTAGTAATTAACTTGTAGCAAAGGTCGTAGAATCCAAAGTTAAAGAGTTTCAACATGGAGTCAGATTTGTCCTCCCTATAACAAGAAGAACTATGGCTGCTTCTAAGTCCACTGTTCCTCTCCAGTAAAACTCGGATCATGAACACACCTGACTCCATGCTCCATTTGTTTCTGGACTTAGGATTTTAGTATCCTGCTAATTCCAAGAGGAACAAAAAAATCTACCTTCAAGAAATGGTCAACAAGAATTACTTTTGGTTATTGCCCCTTTGATCTCATTTCTGGGTGGCCAAGAAAGTCCTCCCACCCCGCCTGCAGGTCTCCACAGTGTGTTAAGCACAGAGTGCCGGAAACATTAGTTTTAGAACATGATTTCTTTCCAGTGTGATGAACAGGAATTTTGACTCCCAGTGCTTCCAGAAGAAGTTTCACATCATTTTCCCTGAGAACCGATTTTGGTCTGAATAGTGTAACAGAAATAATGAGGAGGGAGATGATACTGAAAAGGGAAGATAGGAAGTCAGCCTGCCTGGAAACAAATGTAACTTTGGTAAAGGTCAGTACTTCATGTAAATGGGCTTGCCATGTTTCTTTTCATTCTCCAGATTTGAGGCCCTTTTCCAAGTCATCCTTTCTGAGCATTCTTCTCAAGGCTCACCTCTATTTTCTGTTATTGAACTCTCTTTATTTCCTTTAGCATTCCTCTTTTTGAGGTATATTTGATTATAGGGTTATGTTAGTTTCACATGTACACCAAGTGATTCAGTGTTTTTACAGATTATACTCATTAATAGTTATGTTAGATAATGGCTATAGTTCCTTGTGTTGTGCAACATGCCCTTGTTGCTTATCTATTTTACATGTGGAAGTTTGTATCTTTCAATCCCATACCCCTAACTTGCTCCTCCTCCCTTCCCTCTCCCCGCTGATAACCACTGGTTTGTTTTCTGTGTTTGTGAGTCTGTTTTACTATGACATTCATTTGTATTGTTTTTTAGATTCGACATATAAGTGCTATCATATAATGTCTTTCTCTGACTTATTGTATTAAACATAATAATCTCTAGCTACATCCACATTGCTGCAAATGGCAGAATTTCATTCGTGTGGCTAATACTTCATTATATACACTATATCTTCTCGATTTATGTGTTGATGGACAGTAGGGTTGCTTCTGTATCCTGGCTCTTGTACGGCTTCTATATCTTGCTGTGAACATCGGGGTGTGTGTGTCTTTTTGAATTAGTGATTTCATTTTTTCTGAGCATATACCCAGGAGTGGAATTGCTGGATTACACGGTAGTTCTTGTTTCATTTTTTTGAGGAAAATTCTATACTGTTTTTCATAGTGGCTGCAGCAATTTACATTTCCACCAACAGTGTACAGGGTTTCCTTTTCTCCACATCATTGCCAACGTTTGTTATTTGTAGACTTTTGGACAATAGACTTTCTGACAGGTCTGAGATAGGACTTCAGGTAATGCTTTACATGATTAAGTTGCCATTTAGTTGCACTGTGTTTTCTTTACTTCTTTAGAACATGAAAAGCATAGAAACCATTTTTGTTATTGCTTCTTTAATGTGACCTTATTAATGTCAAGGTCCGGATTAATTAATTTAATTAATTAATTATCAATATAATGTCCCACTAACATGCTGATCCTGGTGGGTTTCATCTGCATGGCCCTGATCATTAGTGCCGCTGAGTGAGCAGCTCTGTGTGTGCCTGTTGACCCATCTGTATTATCTCTTTGAGGAAATATCTATTCCGGTCTTCTGACCATTTCCTGGGTTCTTTGTCGGTGGTGTCATTTATTTATTTTTTTCTGTTATTGAGTTATATGAATTTTGTATAAAATTTTGATATTTTAACCCCTTGTTGGTCATATCATTTACAAATATGTTCTTCCATCCCATAGGTCGTCTTGCCATTTTGTTTATGGTTTCCTTTGCTGTGCAAAGCTTTCAGGTTAAATCTCATTTGTTTACCTGTGCTTGTATGTCTTTTGTCTTAGGAGACAGATCCAAAATACTGTTGCTATGATTTAAGTCAAAGAATGTTCTTCCCATGTTTTCTTCTAGACTTTTATGGTGGTCAGGTCTTACATTTGTATCTTTGAGCCGTTTTGATTTTATTTTTGTATATGGTATAAAGGAATGTTCTACTCTTGTTGTTTTACATTTAAGTGTTCAGTTGTCCCAGTGCCAAGTATTGAAGAGACTCTCTTTTCTCCATTGTATAGTTTGTATAGTCTTGCCTCCTTTGTCGTAGATGAACCATACATGGAAGGGTTTATTTCCCGGTTCTCTGTTCTGTTCCTTTGATCTGTATGTCTGTTTTTGTACAAGTACCATGACATTTTGATTACTGTAGCTTTGCAGTATGGTTCTTTATCACCTTTATTGTTTTTTAAGTGTGATTGCTTTCCTTCCATTTTTGTTTCTTGTTTATCACTAACATAAGCTCTTTGAGAATCAGGATTCCACATCCTGTTTCCACATTGTTTCCCAGGAGTCTAGTCTTGCACCGGACACAGATATGCATGTTTAATGCACTTGGCTAGACAGATAAACAAATAAATAGTGTGAGTGAGATTCAGATACATTTTATGCCACCAAATATAAATGCCTGTATTTATCAGAAAAGGCATAATCAATTATTAAACTTCAATTCAGATTTTTACATTACATATCTATGTTTTCATTATCAGTAATTCAATTAGTGGCCATGTAGTGGGACACTATATTGATTTTTTTTAAGTATGTTAATAATGTCACATTAAATCAGCAATAACAAAAACAGTTTATATAGTTTTCATGTTTGAAAAAAGTAATAAAAGCACTACAGCTAAATGACATTTTAATAATGTGAAGTTTTATTTACAAATCTCTCATTTTTTTGTGTTCTTACTGATACTTTTTTATAACTTTCCCCAGCAATTTCTTATCTTTAGCTTTTAAATGGAAAAGTGATTAAAAATGTCAAAACAAATAACTGCATTTTAGTTTTTCAAGTAAATTAAAATTTCATGGGCCTCTGGAAGACAGTCATATGGAAACATACAATAATAACCACATCAGCTTCTAATGGAATAAGTTTCCACCAAGCTCAAAAGACCTTCTATGTTTTTATAAATCCATTTTGAGCGGTAGCTGAAAAAAATGAAGTTCAGCTCATCCCTAATAATGCTATTTATGATAATAGTTCTTCAGAGGGTTTATTTCTGTATCATGGATTATATGCACAACAGGACCTTGTGCCGCATTCATTTATGAAAAGAAACCACTTTTCATACTGCTCAGTAAAATCACATCTTATTCCGCTGACCTGAGATTCAGGACAATTAACTTATTCATTAGCAGTGAATAAGATGGGGCATAAAGTGGCGGTTTAATGGAAGCATTAGCACATCTTAAAATGTAGATATTTGTGTTTCAGGGCCATTTTTCTTCAATATTAAAAAGCATCAGCAATCCTTAAACCTACAGCAAGAGCTGCAAAGGCGGAGTTTTCTGTATCTGTCATTCTTCCTTCCTCTCATTGCTGGAATGAATTCTGTCCTGTGGAGCATCTCCTGGGGACCATGAACCAAGAAATGCACTTAGAAGACATAAAGAGGAATAAAACAGGCTCCCAACGCAGAAAGTCTATCCGCTAAAGGAGGACACAGCAAACAAAAAACTATAATGTAGTGTTGCAGATTCTATTAAATATGCATATAGATTGTTTGCATACAAACAGCAGGATGCCTGCTTCCTTGGAGGGACCTGAGACAATATGGGAAGTCAGGGTTCAGACTTGAGCAGGGGGTCTCGACAAGAGAACAGCCTTTGCCTGGTAAAAAGTTACATGATCCTTCAAGGAAGTTTAGGGGTGTCTGGAGCACAGGAACAATACTGAAGAGAAGCAGAAATTTCTTACACTATTCAAACTGGAAGTATTGTGTGCCCTCTTAGGGAACTTTGATCTTATTCTGTGTATAGCTCTTAGAACTATGTAAGTAAAATAATTATATTGTCAAATGATTACATGATAATTTGCATTTCAGAAGTGTGATTTTTTTGAGGAGGATTCAACTTTTGTCACTAATTTTTAAAAGATCTGCAAGTTATTCAAATTTCTACAGGAGATGAGGTGCCTAGAATAAGGTAAAACTAAAGAAAGAGAACATTTAGAAAGTTAGATATACCTATGTATCTGTGGTGCTCAAGTATTGTGTAATTTGGCTAAGCCTTTTAAGAAAACTTTTAAGACCTATAATTGATCATATTCATTCTTCAATGTTGATTACATTTATCAATCTTATTTTAAATTGTAAATATATACACATTTATATATTTAATGTAAATATATAAACAAAGTACAGTATACCATCTTTTTCAGCCATAACTAGATTTTCTAAAGATCAGAATCAGTGCATGATCTGCAGATATTTTTATACTTATTCATTCATTTATACAATATGATTGACCCAGGTATTATTACTGAACTTGATCGTATGGACACTGCTCATGCCTTAGCCTGGTGAGGGTCTCTACCTTGACAGGGCAGGGTTCTTTTTCCATTTTCTTCCAATAGGTGAATAACTGAGGTCAGCACAGCAAAAGCTTTTTCAGTGGCCAAAAGATGGAGAAAGGTAAAGTAGGGAAGTACGTTCACGTTAACTCCTTGCCCATTTCTTGGGAGAGTGATTTAATTTTAAAAAGTAAAAACAAAGGGAAGAGGAGGGAGGCTAATAATGATGGGGGCGGCGTGGGCATGAGTCCATCAGGGAAGGAGTGGACTTTCCATGCTCACTTCCTTTTTATCCTGTTTTGGTCCTTGATATCTGGTCTTGGCCACTGGGAGGTGTGTCATTTAATGTGCTCATGTAGTAAAATCAACATATAATGAGACTCAGAGTCTGTTGGAGGTCAGATCCACCTCCATCTCGACCCCAACTGGTTCCATCTGTTTATATTTCTTTTGTGTGGATGTGGGTAGCTTCATTTCTTATCTATGGACCCTTTAACAGTGTGCTCATCACCGAAAATGTAGAGATTTTAAAACCCTGAAAGTGTTCATAATTTAATAAACAAGATATAAAATTACAATATTGTACATTAAGTACTATAAGTATGCATTTTAAAAAAGCAACCAAGTCTTAAGGAGGGTGGGATAAACTGGAGGTTTGAGATATTTATTTTTTATTATTTATGCTTAAACCAAAAAATGGTTAAGCATAAAAGAGTGGGGAGGAGGAAAAGTAATGGTTTTAGTGAGCTCAGAATACACAAATTCCCAGTGATGCTTTGGTACTCAGAAGCCTAGGAGGAGAAGAAAGAAGCAAGCATTGCATCTGTTTTTAAGTAGAGAAGTGACTGTGAAGAGTTTTGCCTTCAGTGTAGAGAAAGTTGGCTTATCTCCTGAAAGTACTGGGAAACCATCAAAAGCTTTGAAAATAGTGTCATTTTTTGCTATTAGCAGCAGTAGAAATGGGGAGAAGGGGACAGAATAGTGACATAGCGAGCAGAAAAAATGTAAAGGATTTGGTGACCAGTTGGATGTGTGGTAAGCAAGAAAAGGGGAGGTGATGAGGGTTCCCTGACTTAAGATATAGGTAACTTGATGAATGATATTGATAACAGAGATACAAAATAACAGAAGGCAGAGATGAGGAGGATGATTGCGGTTTAAGACATGCTGTATTGGAAGTGCCACTTGGACAGCCCAACTCCAATTGCATTATGCAGAAGCAGGAGACAGTGATTCTTCTCCTGGTCGTTGGTATGAAGGGTAAGGATATGTAATCCTTCTGGGAGGGTGCTTTATGTCCTGAGTAATTTTGTTAAGCTGCCTTTCCTTGGAGCACAGAGGTACATACAGAAATGTCTATGGTTATGCACATGTAACTTGGGTAAGCCTATCATTTTGCACTTGGGGTGGAGCGCAGTGCCCAGCACATAGTAGAAATTCAAGTCCAGTGTGTTGGATATTTCTGGAATCTACCCAGCATTTATCCCTAGGAGGGATTTTTCTGAGTGTCTCAGTTCAAGTTGTTTTGTTTCTAGTCCAGTGGAAGAGAAAAAAAGCTTATGCAGCCTACTTCGTGCTCTCTGAGTAAATACTGCATCTTTACTGGGTGGCTGCAGACCTCCTTATTTAGTTAGCTCTCCTGTCCTTGGTTTGAAGACATTATTTCTGCTTTACATAAAATTGAATTCTCTTCCTGTAAAGTGCTCCATTCCAGAATTTTCCTTTCACACTATCATGTGTATCTTATCCCAAGAAAGCCTTCTGTATATGTGTTCAGTCATTTCCAACTCTTTGCTTCCCCGTGGACTGTCACCTGCCAAGCTCCCGTGTCCATGGAATTCTGTGGTCAAGAATACTGGAGTGGGTTGTCATTTCCTCCTCTGGGGATCTTCCTAATCCAGGGATCGAACCCACGTCTCTTGTATCTCATGCATTGGCAGGCAGATTCTTTACCACTGAGCCACGTGGGAAGCCCCCAAAAGAACTTAACAAGTTTTATTTAATTAACCTTTAATCCTTTTTCATCAAGAATGCCATTTCCGTCTGTTATAAGTTATCTGTGATTGTCTCTATTGCTCCACAGCAAAAGGAGGAAAACACAGACAGGGTTTGTGTTATATTGTAACCCTTGGATTATCACACAATAGGGACTTGGATTTGGCCCTATTTTGACCAGAGCATATATTATGCCTGTAATATCTTTCTATTTAAAAACAAGAACCATAGGCAGTGTCTTGTCTGTTAAAGCCTCTTTGGCAATTTCTTCCTGACTTTTTTTGGTATACTAACAAATGTTTCCCCATTTCTTCCTAAAGTTTATCCATGTTCTACCCTGAGCATGTGGAGACACCCATTTACAGCTAATCTAGAGAATGGCCCATCTTTATTCTTAGGTAGCTTGGTGTTTATGTGCATCCATTTATCACTGCTTAAATTTTAATCTGTAGATTATCTGCAGAGCTCACTTAGTAAATGAAAACAATTGTCTTTAACTTATGAATAATGTTATCTAGGACAAAATAAGAGAAAAAGCTCACTTTCTCTTCATAAGCTAATGACTGTTCTTGCTTCTGATCTGTGAATAATTAGTCAATCCATCACTGATGGCAAAAGCAAGCCAGTCTCTCTCCCTATTTTAACATATGAGTGTAGACAGGTGTAACTTTAGCAGTTGAAAATATCATCTATAATTATGCAGGAAAAATTTGATTGTGATAGTTATACATATTTACTGCCCACTTCACTCTTCTCTATCTCCACTGTCAGTGGGTCACATGGCATCTCAAATTTGGGATTGGATGTAACAGTTAAAATCACCCTCAAATTATCATGCAGTTGTAGCAGGTCTCAAAGCCCAGATATCCGTAATGTTGCTTAATGTATGTAAGCTGATCTAAGTAAGCATGAAACTTGTCTGACTCTTAGAAAAGCCACCCAAGTGTCTGACTTAAACAAATGCATTAATAACAATGTTTCACTCTAACCATGCTATACAAACACAGAAACTTTATAACAGTAGGGACTCCCTCTCCTCACTCAGATGTTTTCACAAGCTGGGGTTGGGTTCAAGTCCCTTCCATGTGCATCTCATCCTGGGATCAGTGAATTTCTGAGGTCTGCTTTTCTCACGGTGATGGCATATTCACGATACCCTAAGCCAGACAACACAGCACAAACCTTTGTTGTGAGAACTAGGGAAGGGTGAAGGAGAGCCAGGAAAACTAAACTCGGTCTGTGTAGCTATTCACCCCTGGGGTCTTCTCTGTGAGAACCAAGACACCTGAGGCACAGGATGCTAGTACAGCTGAGAGGGGCAAGAGCTGGAAGGGAGGGGACCACGAGTCTTCCATCCTGAAGAGTAAAAAGAAAGAAATTGTTTAACAGTCCTCTCCTTGAAATGTCTGGGGAAAAAATATTCTGAAACTCATCTATCAAACTAAGTAAAATAATGGTTATCCTCTGTGTCTATGATAAATTGATTCTAGAACCTCCATAGATACCAATATCCACAGATGCTCAGACTCTTAATAAAATGGTGGGGTAGGGCCAGCCTCCTCTATCTGTGGTTGGTGGAATCCATGAATGCAGAACCCTTGCATACCCAGGGCCCACTGTATAGTAATATGTGGCATATCCTTTTAGAGTCCTATTTTGTGGTATTAAAATTAAATACACACACACACACACACACACACACACACATATACTCGAACAGGTTTTCTTATTACCTTTTTTTGTCAACCCTAACTTACTTAGATTTTTGTCTTCCAAAATGTTTTTTAATCTCCTGCAGCTGGGGAAGAACTCTCACATTATGCAAAACTCCTTTATTATTCTAGCATACAACTATTTAGATCTCATCTTCCCACAAAATTTTTTTATGACTATTTCATCACTGTAATTAAATTGTCACTTTCTCTAAGGCAGGCGATAGATTGCATCTTCTGTGGTGTCAAAAAGATTACTTTGAAGTTAGGTGTTGAAGAAACTTCCGTCAATGAGTGTGTTCAATATCAATGTTTAATCAAGAAAAGGCTTTTATCAGAACATGTTCAAGAGTTATATAGATTAAGCCACATTGAACAAAGCACAGTCATTAACTGCTTTGTGTTAGAGAAATTACTTTGATATTTGGAAGACAGTCCTTTATTTCTATACCTCTCCAGAATTGTTTGTTACTTGCTGTTCAAATGTATTCTCTCTTTATGTAACCTTAATGATGGAGACAGACATCCTACTTTGAAAATATATAAGCTTGTACGATCTCTAAATTGGACATCTTATCTAGCAGAACAGAGTGAGGAACTTACCCCGCGACCCTTTTCCCATTTTCTTTTCTAACAAAATTGTTTTAGCTTTTCTGACTCAGACATTCAGTTGTACAAGGTTGAATTTATGAAAGTAAGATGCATTTTGAAACTTGAGAAAATGAAAATCTGTTCTGTTATAAATCCCTCCACAACTGGAGGCAGACATACTGACTTTTTTTT
>SJYF01000483.1:2427639-2438136 GCA_006410515.1 Procapra przewalskii | reverse complement strand
GAAGAGACACAGAGGTATAGAACGGAATTTTGGACTCTGAGGGAGAGGGAGAGGGTGGGTTGGTTTGGGAGAATGGCATAAAAACATGTATACTATCATGTAAAAAAAAATAAATAAATAAAGTTATGTCCAGAGATGAAAAAAAAAAATAAAAAATAAAATAATATCCATATCATATGTTTTGAAATGGAAGAAGTTGCTATGGTAAATATGGATTTATTCCTAATCAATTCAGACATAACAGCAGTTACTAATTGCCTAATTTTCTCCTAAATGGGCTTTGGTATGGGTAAGTATTTACAGTTACTGCATATGATAAAGTTTCAGTTCATTTCTAAAACGGCTGAGGAATTTCATGCTCTTTCTAAAAGTGAACGAAATTCATGTGAGGATTTGAAAGATTTTAGTATTTTATATTGGAGTTTTACTTTGAACCTTTTCCAGTTACTGTAATATTAGGAAGAAAATGTACATTCTCTACCTAAAGGTTTAGAAAGTAGTGTGTTTTCTTTTCCTCAGTTGCTAAGGAGAAAATAATATCAACGCATTTGTCATCTTTTCAACAGGCTGTCACAAGCCAAACGCAAGGCATACACTAGAAATTCAGTTTGTTCCCTTTGTTGTGCTGTGCTTAGGTGCTCAGTCATGTCTGACTCTTTGAGACCTCATGGACTGTAGCCCACCAGGCTCTTCTGTCCATGGGGATTCTCCAGGCAAGAATACCGGAGTAGGCTGCTGTGCCCTCCTCCAGAGATCTTCCCAACCCAAGGATAGAACCCAGGTCTCCCGCATTGCAGGCCAATTCTTTACCAACCCTAATTCCCTTTGTTAGTCTTCTGTGAATATGATTCCAGTGAGGGAAAAGCAGGTCTCTAATGAGCATTCTACATCATATGTGATAATCTGTTATGGTGATTAGTTATACCAACAGTAAGGCAAATCAGTACCTTTATATGATAAAATCATTGTATCAATCTCAGATTAAACAATGCAAGTCATATTAATCAAGTGTGATTATTTTTACTCTTTTAAGTAATCCCAAATATATAATTCATAATGGTTGTGAGAAACCAATAAAAAGAAAATAAATGTGTTACTCTTCTGAATATATATGGAAATTTGGATTCCAGTCTTTTTTTTTTTTCCCCTGTTCATCTGTACAAGTCTAATAAAACCATTTCGGCCTAGGGAAACTACTAGACTTGGAGTGGCTAAATCTCTACTATTGAATCACAAGTCTTTGCTTAAATATTAAGTTCTAGTTTCATAAAGAGGAAATCTTACAGAATCAGTGAGCAAGGATGCCTGCAAAGGAAGTCAAATCAGAACTTACTCAGGTTCAAATATACAAATAACCAAAAAATGATAAATTTAGTGATAAATGGTACAGGGTATTGTCTGATATTTTCTCCTACTTTTTTTTTTTTTCCCTTTGAAGCTTAAATCATGTGGCTGGTTGGTTTGGTTACAAGTAGCATGAAAAATGTCCTTAGTCTGTGTATTCTCCAACTGTGTATGCGGTGTGTGACATATAAAATACCTTTTCTATTTGAGCTGCTGTAACAGGAAAACCAAAAACTGGGTGGCTTATAAATAACAGAAACTTACTTCTTACAGTTCTGGAGTCTGGAAGTCTGAGAGCAGGGAGCCAGCCTGGGCTAATTCTTGTAAGGGCCTCTTGCAGCTTGTTGACAACTGACTGCTTATATCTGCATGCTCCGGAATGCAGAGAGAGGAAGCAAGAGCTTTGTGAATTTCCTATAGACTCCTCCCTCATGACCTCATCAAACCCTAATTACTTCCCAAAGGCCCACCTCTTGGAGCAATCACATTCAGAGGGTAGGGTTTCAACCAAAGAGGCGAGAGACAAAAATATTCAATCCATAGCAAGGAGTTTGGAGCTTAGGATAAATCAAAACCAGCTTCTAATTAATATACTATCAGGAATTATTTATTCTTTTATAAATTATTTATTCTTTTATTCTTTACATCATGGCCATGAGACCTAAAAGAGAAATATGTATCTTAGGGGATATATGCAATTAATGGGGATACCTGCAATTAAGGGCTTCAGTGTAAAGAATCTGCCTGCCAATGCAAGAGACTTGGGTTCGGTCGCTAGGTTGGAAAGATTCCCTGAGAAGGAAATGGCAATCTTCTCCAATATTCTTGCCTGGAAAATCCCATGGACAGAGGAGTCCGGTGGGCTACAGTACATGGATCACAAAGAGTTGGACACGACTCAGTGACTAATCAACAACAACCTGCAACTGAATAACTTAAAACACCATTTATTCAAGACACATTTGCTGAGAAGATGCAGAGGTGATTAATACGATAGTTCTGCCATCTCTGGTTAATACTGGTTCATTTTAATTTCTACTTAATTACCTTTCTTGAGGACGCTCTTCTCAGTTGATGACTCTGAAGATAAGCAGATTTTCCATGACTATCTAAGGTGTACCAACGACAGCTTTACTCTCTGTTATATGTCTGCATGCAGAGACAGAGCTTTATTCTTTTCTTGACATTTATGGCATCCATGTACCTGTACGCCACGAAAGGTTACCTAAATCAAATTTATTCCAAATGGCCAACATTTAACATTAAAAGTGTGAAAGGCAAGGTAAGGTTCTCTATAGGTCAGCGTTGAATTGACTGACTGAATTATAACCAGGGAATGATGAATTACACATTCCCTTTTAATTTCAAATACTGGCTAACAGATGTACTGATTCTAATACTCACTCTCTTGTTCAGTAGAATTACTGCCATTACTTACCTTTTGACTTTGATCAAAATATTTTCAAAGTGATTTGTAACTCCATTATTGCAATTCCTCAGTTCATGTTAATATATGCTTTGGAAGGTATTCCATTGCTCGGGTAATTATGCACAGTTAGGCACAAAGACAAGGTCATTACCTACTTTAAAAAAATATATCAAAAATTTCCAGTGGAGAAATTCAGACTGAAAAATAAACCTTGTTAGATATCTTGGAGTTGAACACAAGGATTGAAACTAAGAGAAGAGCTCAGGATGTTTTTGTAACAACGTTGGATTTTGTATCCATATGTACCAGCTCCTTTAACAAGCTACTTTCACTTGCATCCTGACATCGAGGGCAGACACTGTACCATCTGCATCATTTGGTATCTGTTTACCCTGCTTCTTTAAAAAGTATAATCACTTACCACAAAACGTCTTAATAAATCTGAAACAGAAGATAAATCAACAAGGAAAGAAAGAAGATACACTGTCAGGGTTAATCTGTATTTTCTATAATTTGGCATATTTAACTCTGTACCTGTTGGAAGCAAATCATAAAAGGAACTGCAAAAATTACATAGATTTTATCAGAAAGAAAGAACCATACCTCAAGCAATAAATGTTTTTCGATGGCATTAAAATCTTCAGCTTCTTACTTGTGTCTCAAGATGGAGAAGGGGGCACTATTTTCAACAACTCTTATGA
The DNA here is from genome assembly GCA_006410515.1 of Procapra przewalskii. Classification (NCBI taxonomy): domain Eukaryota; kingdom Metazoa; phylum Chordata; class Mammalia; order Artiodactyla; family Bovidae; genus Procapra; species Procapra przewalskii. The sequence goes on along the minus strand of SJYF01000483.1, from coordinate 2,434,662 downwards.
CATCACATTTAGAAATGGATGTTTTAATGCTAAAGACATAAAATTAAATCCAATGAAGTCTCTTCTCTACTATGATGCAGATATAGAGGTTTCTAATTATCCATATCTAGACTGATTTGCTTCTGCTTCCCATCTGTCTTCCCATAAACTGGTCAGTACGTCACTCCAGTTACCCTTACTGATTCACTGGTCCTACACACCCAGTTTCATAAAAACATAGCCTAAATTTATGTTTCAGTTTTCATTTCCTGATCAGCTGAAACCTGCTGTCTTCACTACTTTAACAGAAATGCTGGGTTTAAATTTTGCCGTTTTTATGCCGAGATCAACGGAAAATTGTTTAGCTCTTACCTCATGGACACTCTCTGCTACATTATATACTGGACCAGTTAACTACTCACTCCCAGAACTCTGTCCTCCCTGATTTCCAGGACACCTTGCTTATGTATTCTTCACATGCTACTCTCTTCAGTCCTCCTGGCTCTCCATTATGAGCATTCTGACGTCTCCTTTTCGGTGTCCAATCAACTATCCAGTCCAAGACCTCCTGATTGTTTCTCTCTTAAAATGTTCTATAACACAGTGTTTTTCTCCATCTTTACTATATTTACCCTGAGTTTTGGCTGTCATGTCTGTTAGTCATATAATCATAGTTTATTCCCATCTATAGTTAACTTCCAGGTTTTCTATAGATTCCTTTTTTTTTTCTTCCAGACCACTTACCTTCTATTCTACTTAAACTGCAAAGCTAGCTGTGTTATACCCTGCTTGACATTTTAAAATGTGCCAGCCCCCAGCTATTTGGATTTTTCTTTGTACACAGTATTGCTTCCTGCCAGCCTGCTTCAGCCCTTTGGGACATCTGTCCTGCTTGCAGTCTTCTTTGGCTCATCTTTTGAGAGTAGAGATATACTCTCCTGTTCTTACTGCATTTATCATGTATTTTAATATAGCTTATTTGCGTTTCTGCTTTTCTTATAATTTGAGAATAAGTCCATGCAGTGCTTAATATAGGTTTAATAAATGACTGAATAAAAGAATTGTGAATGTATTTAAGAGAATTCAAAATTTATAGTAAAGTAACTGAGGAGAGTAGTTTTCTTCATAAACACTCTTCAGACTTTTTAGAAACTGGATAGCCAATGGCTTCAAAGTATATTGAGGTCCCAACGAGAGAACTTTTAAGTAAGTTAACATTAAGATTTTTATCTTTAATCGCCATACAATACGGTTTATTATGACCTCCTTATAACTAGAATTGATATGAAAAAATCAATTTTATTTTAGTGAATGAGTCAGTCACATAGTTTAGTAAACCTAAGGTATATCTGGGCATTTAGCCTTCTTGCCTGGAGAATCCGATGGACAGAGGAGCCTGGCAGGCAACAGTCCACGGGGTCGCAAAGAGTCGGACACGACTGAGCGACTTCACGTCACGTCACTTAAGCTGCACATATACCAGTTTTCTACCTCTGCCATCTCCTGTCTTAACCAACTGCCGTTTTAACAGTTCCTGCCTCCGGCTGTCCTGATTTCCCAATAAAATCCCCAAGAAGCACCTGGAAAGTAGAAGCTGAAGATCATAGTGAGACACAGAAGTGGGACTACTCTGATTGGTTGTGTGGCAGGAAGTTCATTCCTTATAAGGCGGTGATATTAGATTTATAAAAACAAATGGGGACCGCACATGAGGTTTCTGCCAGAAACAGGCCTGGTGTGGGCACCAGGAAGTGGAAGACAGTTTATATTTCTTTTCCTGTCCCTTAGTTCAGAGAGGATTGCTTGGACCAGCCATAAAGGCAGACAGGCGTTCACCTGGCAGATGCTGGCATTTCAAAGTAGCCAGAGTGATGTCCTCAGCCCTCCAGTAGCACCTTCTTCCAACTCCTATTCAGAGACCATACAGTGACTGGAAGTAAATGCAGGTGGGGTATATCTTAGGATGCGGAGGACCTGTAAACAGACAGCCTTTGACTGCAGTGGGAGCTGGGGGAGTTTGCATCTCCTGAAACACATTGCCATTGCCGTTTCTCATGGGCTCCATTACTTAATACTGTCATAGGGTTGGGGACTGAGTACAGATGGAAAAAAATTTGTTTTAGATGCAACAACTAGTAAATAACAATAGAATTGTGTAAAAAAGAAAATGTAACTCACAACACCATGAGCAGCATAGAGAACTAACTATGCCTCAAACAGTGGTGGGTCCTCCCTAATCTGACCTCTGAACTATATCCTCAGAAATCCCTATCAGTACAAGCTCAACTGCTATTCCTTCTGCTCACCTCCTTAATTGTAATCATGGCACCATAATATTATAGTCATTCTGACTTAGAGCTCTCAGCTTCTATTTTCTTCCCACCATCTAGTTACCGGGTCACCTCCTTCCCAAATTCTGGTTCATACCTGACTGATTTTCCCCATGGCAACACCACAGTCCAAATCCTATTACCTCTGAATAAAATCAGTGAATTAGATTCCAAAAGGGTATTTCTGATCCAGCATACATTTTTTTGTTCAAGTCATTCTAAATCTGGCATGACCATATTAGCTGTAGTAAATAAAGCACAATTCTGATCAGGTCACTCTGCTCATGCTTTTCAATATTTCACTGTGAATCTTGAAAGGTCTTAAATTACTAGCCAGACGAGGCTCAACTGTATTTTCTATCTTCTGATCCTTTTGTTCTATTAAAAAAAAAAAAAAAAGAGCCGTGACTTATGAAGTAGCCCTATGAAATACAGTGAGAATCAAAAATCCATGTAAATGACAGAGATACTGATTTTCCAGTGTTTTTCAGATTTTTAGACTCAGCACCATTTGGACAAAATAAAGAGCCGCTGGATTGCTTATGCCAGCCATTCACCATCAAGAGAAAGAATTTTGATACATGAGAGTTTAAAAGAGGCAAATACTGTGTATACTATAACTCTTTAGACTACTCCTCTGTAATATTGGGGACATCCTAATGAGTATAAATTTACAATACATCACACTATAAGAAGCAATAATAATGAAAGCTGTCAGGGTCCTCTGAAATTGAGGTTGAAATACTACTCACATCAAGAGCATTGCTGATTCCATTACAAATGAGGGAACATCTCAGAGGTCTTTTATGTAGTAAAATTCCCTCCCTAGAGAAGATAAAGACATGTATAAATGCTGTGCAGTTGAAAGAGGACATATTGCTGGGGATGGGCAGTTTAAATAGTTACACAGTTTGTTAGTGTGTGTTAAATATTAATTCTGCAATCTCCTGGTCTTAAAGTACTCAAAATTAAACCTTCCAAGATCAAAAACTTTGTCTAGTCAGATACACCTAATGAAAATATGTGACTCTTCTGGTTTTTCCCCCCAAATTCCATTCATCCTTCAAAACGTTCCCCTTTTAAAACCTTTCTGACTATTCTGGGCTGAAGTCCTTCATCAGCACCCTGGACTTTGGCTTAAATATTCATTGAATCATGAACCATGGTTCTTCTGTGAGATGCTGTTACTCTGTTTTCCTTTTAAACTGTACATTGCCTATGCATATGTTTGCATATTTATCAATCTGTCTCTCTATACACAGAATATGCCCCTCCCCACAGCATGAAATCAATGAAAAATCATGAAGGATGAGGAGGGACACAGAGAAAGAAATCACAAGTGTGCCTGGAGCTGGCCCTTGGTGGCCTCACAGCATTGCAGGCATGAATTCAGGAGGGCACGTGCAGTAAGAGCACCCCTACACCTCAGGATGAACTCTTGAGCACTGTTGGATGGGAGTTTAAGGGATGGAACGGTTTCACCCTCCTAGTGCCTGTGATCATCATACTGCTCAGCAGATAAAACTGTGTACGAGTCTTTAGCAGTTAGGACCAATAGAACAAGCTCTCTAGCAATCTATAATCAGCATCAATATTGGTTTGCAAATCTATTAAACTTTTTCCAACTTCCTTTCACAAGCTAATCAGAATGACCTGCAACCTGGATCAATGGTAGATCAAATTAACCCTAATATCAGTGCTTACATGGAGTGGAGGAATAGTCTTTGATGCCCCTACTCCAGATGGGATTCCAGAAGCTCTTCACATGCCAGCTTGTGTATTTAGTAGAATTTCCATATTCAGCTACATCTTCCTCTCAAGGTAATGATTCCCTTTGATGAGGACTTTTCTGAAGATACTTTCCTGGAAGATGTGAAAGCCTGCCTTGAGTCAACTTAAAGACATAATTGAGTAGGAATGAAGATCATTCACCCCATCGCTTGGAAAATAAGTATTTCTCAACATAAAAGGGTAATTAAACTTGATGCCTTCCATACTTCAGCAATTACTGTACTGTTTAGCCTTGTAGTTTTAATACAAGTTTAATTTCCCACTTACTCTGTAATTAACCATTTAATTATTTTAATTAATCACTAAAGAGACATTTACTTGTGCTAAGTCAGGTATTGTGCTAGGTGGATGGTAGATAACTTAAAAGATTCATACTCTTTAAAGCAGAAAATGTGTAGTACATACAGCACATATATGTGCTTTCTTCTTTTTCCCATTTCTGCCATTAGCTAGTTATATGAAATGTACAAAATAGATCTCTCTCACACACACATACACATAAAAAGTTCTCTTAGAATCATATTCTTTTATCTCTATTTAATCTCATGTCATTTTACTCCTCCACAGAGACCATATCTTTCATCCTACTGAGAGAAACAAATACTTGATAACAATTACTTCTTGCTCCTACATTCAATGATTTGTGGACATATACTTTCCTTCTTAAACTTTAAGATAACAGTACTTGATGTCCTTTTCCTCTTTCAACCCCAAATGTGTGGAGGAATACATAAACTTGGTGTTTGTTCGTAAGGTGAGTTGATTTCCACTTTCAGTATGTAAGGTACATTTAAAGATTAAAGGACACCCAAGTTAGGTATATGGATAGGCTTATGGGTGTAGTTCTTATATCAAAGGTAAGTGTTTAGTGCAACCCTGAAGAACTGAGATGAGTTTATCTCTTATTGCTTGTTGCCTCTATCCCTATACAGATTTAAAATACTTTATATAGAACATATTATTCTGATCACAAATCTAATTATAAAGCTTTACATGAAGAGAATATACTAGTCTCCACCCTACCTTTCAACTCCTTCTATGGTAGAATAATACCCCCTCCTCCCACCCAAATATCTCCATGTCTTAATCCTTGGAGCCTGGTAATATGAGTTACCTTCCATGGCAAATGGGACTTGGCAGATGTGATCTAGGTTATAGACCTTGAGGTGGGGAGGTTGCCTTGTTTAGCCAGATAGACTCAAAGTCATCCCATGAGTTCCTTAAAGTAAAGGTCTTTTCTGGGCGGTGGTCTGAGAATGATGGGATAAATAAAGAAGAGGCAAGAGTAGTTAAAGTCTTGAGGACTCTGTCTGCTGTTGCTTTGGAGATGGAAGAAGGTGGCCAGGAGTCACGACATGCACTCCACCTTCAGAAGATGGAAAACGATCTTCCCTAGGGCCCCCAGAACAGAAAGCAGTTCTTCTAACACCTTGGTTTTAGCCCAGTGAGACTCATACCAGACTTCTGACCTAAAGAAGTCTAAGATAATAAATTTGTCCTATTTTAAGGCATAAAGTTTATGGTAATTGTGCATGAAAGCAATTTAGAAAATTAATATACCATTCAAAATAGTGTTCAGAGTTAAAGTTTCTGAGTGCATACATAAAGCTGGGAAGAAAGGAAACTGCAGTACTCTGCCACCCCTTAGCCAAATGCTATCTCTATGCTTAGGAAGAGCTGCTTCCAGTTTCTCATTAGTCCAGAGTTTGGGCCTCAGAAACAGAGAGGAGAAAAAGTCTATTTAGAAAAAGTTAAAGTGATAATATCACTATTGCCTCAGATAGGAAGTTTTATGGGTTGTTGTTTTTTGTGTGTCTTTTGTTTTGCTTATTTGTTTTTTTTTTTTTTCCTTAATGAAAGCATAAAGCACCTACACTGAGAAGTTAACATCTGATTTGGCAAGTTCATAGCCAGAGGCTAACTCTGATAGAATTGAGGGCTCTATATTAGACAAGTGAAGTCAATCCTTCATGTCCGACTCTTTGTGACCCCTTAGACTGTAGCCTACCAGGCTCCTCTGTCCATGGGATTTTCCAGGCAACAGTACTGGAGTGGATTGCCATTTCCTTCTCCAGGGGATCTTCCCAACCCAGGGCTCGAACCCGGGTCTCCCACATTGTAGACAGACGCTTTACCGTCTGAGCCACCAAGGAAGTCCAGGAGTTATTATATCTTAATCAGAGGATTGATCGCTATAGAAAGCCAGCTGAGTTCTTCTCCCACCTCCAGTGGTGTAGCCTATGACTGTCAACTGACCTGACATTCCTTCCATATCCTCATTTGTTAACTCAAAGAATTGTATGTAATATCCTCTTAAGACACTTCCAAGTGTGTATGCCAATAATTCCAATAATTCACTAATTATCTCATTGTTTATGCACTGAGAAATTATTATTGACCAGGGTTGGAAAAACAACAAAGGTGCTCTTGGAATAAACAAAAAGGTAAACTAATGAAACTCCCAAGTTTAGTTTGAGATTGTACTATAGGAACTAAAAGTAAAGACGTGGTTGTATTTAAGATGGTTGGAGGAAGTGAAAGAAATGCTCCAATGAAAAGATGATTATCATAATGAAGCAACTGTAATAGAACTACTCTGACACTGTTTCCACTGTTTCCCCATCTATTTCCCATGAAGTGATGGGGCCAGATGCCATGATATTCATTTTCTGAATGTTGAGCTTTAAGCCAACTTTTTCACTCTCCATTTTCACTTTCATCAAGAGGCTTTTTAGTTCCTCTTCACTTTCTGCCATAAGGGCGGTGTCATCTGCATATCTGAGGTTATTGATATTTCTCCCGGCAATCTGGATTCCAGCTTGTGTTTCTTCTAGTCCAGCGTTTCTCATGATGTACTCTGCATATAAGTTAAATAAGCAGGGTGACAATATACAGCCTTGACGTACTCCTTTTCCTATTTGGA
>SJYF01000483.1:2403145-2413869 GCA_006410515.1 Procapra przewalskii | reverse complement strand
AGTAGGAATAATATTTTTATTATTCAATCAGTGACTCAGACCTATCACCCAAGTGGTTTTAAAAAATAAATATGATACTATATAGAGTGAAGCAATTCAGAAAGAGAAAAACAAATGTATATTAACACATATGTATATGGAATCTAGAAAAATGGTACTGGTGATCCTATTTGCAGAGCAGGAATACAGTCTCAGATACAGAGAAAAACTGTGGACGCAGTGAGGGAAGGAGAGGGTGGAAAAATTTGAGAGTAGCCCTGAAACATATACATTATATACATTACCATATATAAAACAGATGGCTAATGGGAAGTTTGCCAACAAAGGTCCGTCTGGTCAAGGCTATGGTTTTTCCAGTGGTCATGTATGGATGTGAGAGTTGGACTGTGAAGAAAGGTGAGCACCGAAGAACTGATGCTTTTGAACTGTGGTGTTGGAGAAGACTCTTGAGAGTCCCTTAGACTGCAAGGAGATCCAACCAGTCTATTCTAAAGAAGATCAGTCTTGGGTGTTCTTTGGAAGGAATGATGCTAAAGCTGAAACTCCAGTACTTTGGCCACCTCATGGGAAGAGCTGACTCATTGGAAAAGACTGATGCTGGGAGGGATTGTGGGCAGGAGGAGAAGGCGACGACAGAGGATGAGATGGTTGGATGGCATCACCAATTCAATGGAAATGAGTTTGAGTGAACTCCTGGAGTTGGTGATGGACAGGGAGGCCTGGAGTGCTGCGATTCATGGGCTCACAGAGAGTAGGACACAACTGAGCGACTGAACTGAAATGCCCAGAACAAATAGCTTATTATAGAAATGTAAAATACTTAGAACTAAGTGATCTTTATCTACCACAATTCAAAACTAAAACACTCATTCCGAAGGCTGTCTTTTCACCTTGCTTATAGTTTCCTTTGTTGTGCAGAAGCTTTTAATTTTAATTAGGAGCAACTGACAAACAACTAATCTCAAAAATATACAAGCAACTCCTGCAGCTCAATTCCAGAAAAATAAATGACCCAATCAAAAAATGGGCCAAAGAACTAAACAGACATTTCTNNAAGACATACAGATGGCTAACAAACACATGAGAAGATGCTCAACATCACTCATTATCAGAGAAATGCAAATCAAGACCACAATGAGGTACCATTTCACGCCAGTCAGAATGGCTGTGATCCAGAAGTCCACAAGCAATAAATGCTGGAGAGGGTGTGGAGAAAAGGGAACCCTCTTACACTGTTGGTGGGAATGCAAACTAGTACAGCCACTATGGAGAACAGTGTGGAGGTTCCTTAAAAAACTGGAAATAGAACTGCCTTATGACCCAGCTATCCCACTGCTGGGCATACACACTGAGGAAAACAGAATGGAAAGAGACACATGTACCCCAAAGTTCATCACAGCTCTGTTTATAATAGCCAGGACATGGAAACAACCTAGATGTCCATCAGCAGACGAATGGATAAACAAGCTGTGGTACATATACACAATGGAATATTACTCAGCCATTAAAAAGAATACACTTGAATCATTTCTAATGAGGTGGATGAAACTGGAGCCTATTATACAGAGTGAAGTAAGCCAGAAAGAAAAACATCAATATAGTATACTAACGCAAAAGAGACACAAATGTATAGAACAGTCTTTTGGACTCTGTGGGAGAGGGAGAGGGTGGGATGATTTGGGAGAATGGCATTGAAACATGTATAATATCATATAAGAAACTAAAAAAAAAGAAGTTGTTTGAAATCTAAGGAAAAAAAGAAAAATCTAAGTCACCGATGTGTGCGTGTGCGCTGAGTCCTGCCCGAGTCTGTGACCCCATGGATTGTGGCCCACCAGGCTCCTCTGTCCATGGATTATCCAGGCAAGATACTGCACTGGGTTGTCAGTTCCTCCTCCAGGGCATCTTCATGACCCAGGGGTCAAACCGCTGTCTCCTGTGGCTCCTGCACTGCCATCCACTCAGGCAGATTCTTTACCACTGAGGCAGCTGGGGAGCCCCCAGAAACACTGATACACTGAGAAAATGTAGGTGATGTCACTTTATAAATACTGCCCATATAAAATAGCAATAGAAGCTTAGATTTAGGGCTGGAATAAAACAGTCTCAAAGGATAAATACGGACCAAGGTGTTAGTCGCTCAGTCGTCTCTGACTCTTCGTGACCCCATCAACTGTAGCCCACCAGGCTCCTCTCTCCGTGGAATTCTCCATTCAATAATACTAGACTGGGTAGCCATTCCCTTCTCCAGGGGAGTCTTCCCCAAAGTTCTATAAACTAGAAAGGCATCTAAAATGATTCTTACAGAGAATGTTATCTTTAAAAACACTGATATTAGAAAACAAGTGTTAAAAATTAAATATCAATCTCAAGAAGTAAGGAATAGAGCGAAATAATGAATCCTAAGGAAGCAGCAAGGAGTAAACAGTGAAGGTAAACGGAGACACTAATTAAGGTGATCAAAAGGCCACAGGTTCTTTCCAAAGGCCAATTTACACAGTGAGCACATTCAACTAAAGACATGGCATATTGGAAATAGATTTGACACTACCTCGTATAGTTAAGCTTGTGCTAACCTGTAGATCAACAACTCAAACTCAGAGTTGGAAACAATAGAGAAATTCTCACATAGGAATAGAAATCCTATACAAAATGTTCATATTGACATTGTTCGATATTATGCCAAGTGAGATAAGTCAGGCAAGGAAAGACAAGTACTGTGTAGTATCAGCTATGTATGAAATTGAAAAAACAAACAAAAACAGAAAGGGATAATGGTGATTACCAGAAGACAGACAGTGTAGGGGGAAAGGACAAATGTTGTTTAGGGTACAAACTTGGAATGAGTAGTAAGTAAGCCCTAGGAATCTAATGAACAGTATGGTGAATATAGGCCACAATATTGTATATTATCAAACTTACTAAGAGACTAGAGCTTAATGATTCCAGCCACTGACAAGGAAGGATCATTATGTAATATGAGAGAGGTTCGAATTATGACTAGAATGGTACTCATCTTACAATATGTAAATATGTCAAATTCATGTTGCATACCTTCCAGTTGCACAATGTTGTGTGTCAAATATATTTCAGTTTAGAAAACCACTGTCCATAACAGCAAAATCTGGGAACAACCCAAATGTTGTCATTATACTAATGACAGTATCAGTCAGTTCAGTCGCTCAGTCGTGTCTGACTCTGCGACCCCATGAATCGCAGCACTCCAGGACTCCTTGTCCATCACCATCTCCTGGAGTTTGCTCAAACTCACGTCCATCGAGTCCGTGATGCCATCCAGCCATCTCATCCTCTGTCGTCCCCTCCCCTTTTCCTCCTGCCCCCAATCCCTCTTAGCATCAGTCTTTTCTAATGAGTCAACTTTTCGCATGAGCTGGCCAAAGTACTGGAGTTTCAGCTTTAGCATCATTCCTTCCAAAGAACACCCAGAGCTGATCTCCTTTAGAATGGACTGGTTAACTAAATTATGAATTATCAAGTGACTATTATCCAATAGTAACATTCACAGAAAATTAGCCAAACTGACCAGATGGACCACAGCCTTGTCTAACTCAATGAAACCATGAGCCATGCCATGTGGGGTCACCCAAGACGGATGGGTCATGCTGGAGAAGTCTGACAAAGTGTGGTCCACTGGAGAAGGGAATGGCAAGCCACTTCAGTATTCTTGCCTTGAGAACCTCATGAACATTATGAAAAGTCAAAAAGATGTAACACTGAAAGAAGAACACCCTAGGTGGGTAGGAGCCCAATATGCGACTGGAGAAGAGAGGAGATATAGCTCAGGAAAGAATGAAGGGGTTGAGCCAAAGCAAAAACAACAGCCAGCTTTGGATGTGACTGGTGATGGAAGTAAAGTCTGATTCTGTAAAGAACAATATTGCATAGGAACCAGAAATGTTAGGTCCATGAATCCAGGTAAATTGGAACTGGTCAAACAGGAGATGGCAAGACTGAATATTGACATTTTAGGAATCAGTGAACTAAAACGGACCAGAATGGGCAAATTTAATTCAGATAACTATTACATATACTACTGTGGCAAAAACCCCTTAGAAGAAATGGAGTGGCCCTCATAATCATCAAAAGAGTCCAAAATGAAGTACCTGGGTGCAGTCTCAAAAAAGACAGAGTGATCTCTGTTCTCATTCCATACCACAGTAATCCAAGTCCATGCCCCATCTACTAATGCCAAAGAAGCTGAAGTTGAACAGTTCTATGAGACTTATAAGACCTTCTAGAACTAACACCACCAAAAGATGTCCTTTTCATTACAGGGGACTGGTTGCAAAAGTAGGAAGTCAAGAGATACCTGGAATAACAGGCAAATTTGGCCTTGGAGTACAGAATGAAACAGACCAAAGGCTAACAGGGTTCTTCCAAGAGAATGCACTGGTCATAGCAAACACCTTCTTCCAACAACACAAGAGAAGACTCTACATATGGACATCACCAGATGGTCAACACCAAAATCAGATTGATTATATTCATTGCAGCCAAAGATGGAGATGTATAGAGTCAGGAAAAACCAGGAGCTGACTGTGGCTCAGATCATGAACTCCTTATTGCCAAATTCAGACTTAAACTAAAGAAAGTAGGGAAAACCACTAGACCATTCAGGTATGACCTAAATCAAATCCCTTACTATTATACAGTGGAAATGGGAAATAGACTTAAGGGACTACATCTGATAGAGTGCTTGAAGAACTATGGACAGAAGTTTGTAACACTGTACTGGAGGCTGTGATGAAAGTCATCCCCAAGAAAAAGAAATGCAAAAAGGCAAAATGGTTACTGAGGAGGCCTTAAAAATACCTGAAAAAGAAGAGATGTGAAAGGCACCAGAGAAAAGGAAAGATATATCCATCTGAATGCAGAGTTCCAAAGAACAGCAAGGAGAGATAAGAAAGCCTTCCTCAGTGATCAATGCGAAGAAATAGAGGAAAACAATAGAATGGGAAACACTTGAGATCTCTTTAGGAAAATTAGACATACCAAGGGAACATTTCATGCAAAGATGGGCACAATAAAGGACAGAAATGGTATGAAGCATATGGAGAAACAATGGAGACAGTTAGAGACTTTATTTTCTTGGGCTCCAAAATCACTGGAGATGGCGACTGCAGCCATTAAATTAAAAGATGCTTGCTCCTTGGAATAAAAGCTATGGCCAACCTGGACAGCATGTTAAAAAGCAGAGACATTCCTTTGCCGGCAAAGGTACATCTAGTCAAAGCTATGGTTTTTCCAGTAGTCATGTATGCGTGTGAGAGTTGGACTATAAAGAAAGCTGAACACTGAAGAATTGATGCTTTTGAACTGTGGTGTTGGAGAAGACTCCTGAGAGTCCCTTGGACTGCAAGAAAATCCAATTGGTCCATCCTAAAGGAAATCAGTCCTGAATACTCAGTGAAAGGGCTGATGCTGAAGCTGACACTAATACTTTGGCCACCTGATGTGAAGAACTGACTCATTAGAAAAGACCCTGATCCTTGAAAAGACTGAAGGCAGGAGAAGGGACAACAGAGTATGAGATGGTTGGATGGCATCACCATCTTGATGGACATGAGTTTGAGTGAGCTCTGGGAGTTGGTGATGGAAAAGGTAGCCTGGCATGCTGCAGTCCATGGGGCTGCAAAGAGTTGGACACACTGAGCCATTGTACTGAATAGTAGCTTTAAATTGACCACAGCTATACACTGAAATATGAATATATATAATGAAACCATAAATTTCAGTTCATATGCATATGTTAATACAACGTGCTGAAAAAGAAGAGAAGGAAAAGTATACATTTCAGAATAGTTGTTAATTTCAGATAAAGAGGATGGACATGGAAGGACACGCAGTACAGCTGATTCTTGAACAACGTGGGTTTGAACTGTGTAGGTTCACTTACATGCAACTTTTTTGTCAATAGTAAATACTACAGTGCTGCACAGTTCATGGTTAGCTGAATCCTCGGATATGGAAACATGCATAGAGATGACTCAACATCTGTGGCAAACTGTGGATACAGCAGACCATCTGTAAGTTACATGCTGATTTTTGTGCAGACGGTCAGTGCCCCTATCAATTTCTATTCTATATCAATTGATAGTGCCCCTATACCAATTTCTCATTGTTCAAGGGTCAAGCATAGATCAGTTTTAGCGCTAACACCTGAATTCTCACATTGAGTGATACATTCAAAGGTGTCTGATTGTAATGCTATATAACCTACTCATGACATAACTTATCTGTGGGCTTCAAATACTACATGAACAATTATATTTTGATGTTCTATAGAATATAAATTCTTGTTTATGCCTTTTATAAATTATCTCATTTACTTTGTGGCAAACTTTTGAGGTAGTTATTTATCCCCTCATATTAAAGGTAAAGAAAATAAGTTTTATGGAGGAGGATGACAGATCTCGGGGGCAGGCCATTTACTCTGTAGCTTCAATGCCCCTGTGTTTATTGAACTGTCTCTCCCGATTCCAACATCTTTCAGTGTTAAGACCAAAGTTGTGGACTCTTACTTTAATATGGAATAAGATGGGCTAAGGGTGAAATTCCATGAAAAATTGAAGGGAGACTAAGTAGCATAGAAAAAGATTCACAAAAATATCAACATATGAACTGAGTATCATAAGATGATTAGAAGTTAGAGAAGATGTTCCAGCTATTGAAAACCATCTGGATAAAGATATGAAGAGGAGGAAACACGTAGGACATGTGAGAACAGTGAAACACTGAGTGTGGTGGAACAGGAGGGAGTGAATCATGAGACAGCAGGTGAGAATGGAATGTAGGTTTTGCTCAGATTTGCAAAGATAGAATGTGATTTTTTTTCCTATCCCTTTAAAGTGGTGTAACAAAGCAATTTGAATTTTACAATAAAATATCTGTATTCCATAGTGTCTTTATTGACCCCCTGCTACTGCTAAGTCACTTCAGTTGTGTCCGACTCTGTGCGACCCCATAGATGGCAGCCCACCAGGCCCTTCCATCCCTGGGATTCTCCAGGCAAGAACACTGGAGTAGGTTTCCATTTCCTTCTCCAATGCATGAAAGTGAAAAGTGAAAGTGAAGTCGCTCAGTTGTGTCCAACTCTTAGTGATGCCATGGACTGCAGCCTACCAGGCTCCTCCGTCCATGGGATTTTTCAGGCAAGAGTACTGGAGTAGGGTGCCATTGCCTTCTCCATTGACCCCCTAGGTGACTATATTCATCTGTGTAAGAATAAATATTCTGGTTCTTAGTTAGATGTCTCTTTCATAGAGATGTAGGCTCACCAAATGTGGAAAATATCCAAAGAATTATTACAGCTGACTCTAGGCCTGAAAAGACCTAGGAGGGATTAAATTGAAGATCAAAGACCGGTGAGGGCAGGCAGGGTTAGGGTTTGTCACTGTTACGTGTACTATACCAGCCTGATGCTGATGGTGGGGAAAGGTTCATGGAACCATCTGTATAGTCTAAGGATCATCAACAAAACCTAGGTTCTTTGTGAGATCACAAGAAGACCATCCCCAGTGGGTTTCAATCAGATGCAACATTATCTCCAGAGAATAGAGGGACACCCTATTGCTGTGAGCTGTCTTGTGGTCCTACCCACTTGTAAAGACACATTGGTGTAGCCTTGGGTTTTACAAAGTGTAGTCTGACAACTGGGCTTGGCTGCCCAGATACATTAAAGGCAGTCAGACTTGAGCCCTAGACCTCCCGAGTTCAAGTGAACCACAGTTCCTTTTAAATCATGTTGTTAAAGCCACGTACACACATTGTATAACAAGACAAAGTCACACTACTATTCTTTTATCTTGGTGGGGCAGTCAATTTTTTGTATCTAATGTCAACAACTTATAACCGTTTTAGAACTTGTTGCCAAAGAACAGAAACTTTGTTATAAAGAGGAATGGTTGTGTTAGGATGTGGTAGAGAAAGGGTTAGTGTTGACAATATTCCAACAGAGAAGATTGACCAGGGATTCTCTTATCAAGATGGTAACCATGGAAAAATTATTTAACCTCCTTTAGACTGTTTCCTTATTGTAAAAATGCAGATGATATCTAACAAAGTTTAGTAATAAGAATTGAGTAAGAAAATAATATCAAGATTGCCAGGAGAAATATGAACAACCTCAGATATAGAGATAATATCAATTTAATGGCAGAAAGTGAAGAGGAACTAGAGAGTCTCTTGATGAGGATGAAAGAGGACAGTGAAAAAGCTGGCTTAAAATTCAATATTAAAAAATTAAGATCATGGCATCTGCTCCCATCACCTCATGGCAAATAGAAGGGTAAAAGTGGAAGCAGTGACAGATTTTATTTTCTTGGGCTTCAAAATCACTGCGAATGGTGACTGCAGCCATGAAATTAAAAGATGCTTGCTCCTTGCAAGGAAAACGATGACAAACCTAACCAGCATATTAAAAAGCAGAGACATCTTTGCTAACAGAGACCTTTGCAAACAAAGGTCCATTTAGTCAAAGCTATGGTTTTTCTAGTACTTATGTACAGATGTGAGAGCTGGAAGAAGGCTGAGTGCTGAAGAATTGATGCTTTTGAATTGTGGTGTTGGAGAAGACTCTTGAAAGTCCCTGGGATTGCAAGGAGTTCAAACCAGTCAATCCTAAAGGAATCAACCCTGAATATTCTTTGGAAGGACTGATGCTGAAGCTCCAATTCTTTGGCCACCTGATGTGAAGAGCCAGTTCATTGGAATAGACTCTGATGCTGGGAAAGATTGAAGGAAGAATAAAGGGGTGACAGAAACAGATGGTTGGATGGCATCGCTGACTCAAACACACATGAGTTTGAGCAAACCCTGGACATAGTGAAGAACAGGGAAGCTTGGTGTACTGTAGTCCATGGAATCACGGAGTTGAGCACAACTTAGAAGCTGATCAATAACAAGAAGATATCCAAAGACAACTTGCATTTTGAACAATATATGACTGGTAACAACCAATAGATCAAGGAATAAAAGGGAAAAAATTACCTTGAGACAAACGAAAATGGAAACACAGCATACCAGAATTTATGGGATGAAGCAAAGGCTCCAAGAAGAAAATTGATGGCAATAAGTGTCTACATTAAGAGACAAGAAAGATCTCAAACAACCTAACTCTATGCCTTAAAGAATTAAGCACTCAACCCTACTAATTAGATCACCAGTAAGGGGATTAGAAAAAAAGAACAAAATAAGTCCAAAATTACCAAAAAAAAAAAGGGGTGGATAATAAATATTAGAGGAGAAACAAATGAGAGAGAGAATAGGAGGACAACAGTAAAGATCAACAAAACTATGAGTTTGTTCTTTGAAAAGTTAAGCAAAATTAGCAAACTGTTATCTAAACTAGCATAGAGAAAAAGAGAGAGGATTCAAATCAACAAATGTATAAATTAAAAAGGAAACATTATAACTGATGCCAAAGAAATACAAAGGATCATAAGAGGCTAATGTGAAAACTATATACTAACAAACTGGAGCCTGGACGAAGTGGGAAAATTCTTTGAAACATGCAACCTACCAGAACTGAATCAGGAGGAAAAGACATTCTGAACAGACTAATTATTAGCAAAAAGGTTGGTTCAGTAATCAAAAGTCTTCCAAGGAACAAAAGCCCAGGTCTAGATGGCTTCACTGGTGAATTTTGCCAAACGTTTAATGTAGAATTAAAATAGAGTTGTGTCCAACTGTTTGCTGCCGTATGGACCATAGCCCACCAGGCTCCTCTATCCACAGGATTCTCAAGACAAGAATACTGGAGTGGGTTGCACATCCTCCTCCAGGGAATCTTCCCAACCCAGCGATCACACTCGTTGTCCTGAATCTCCTGCAGTGACAGCTACGTTCTTCACAACTAGTGCCACCTGGAAAGCCCAGAATTAAGTCAACACTTCTCAAACTTTTGCAAAAAGATTGAAGAGGAGGGAACATTTCCAAACTTATTTTATGAGGACAGCATTACCAAAGCCAGAAAAGAGCACTATTAGAAAAGGAAGCTAAAAGATGTCATCCCTATGAATATACATGCAAAAATTCTTAATAAAATAGTAACAAACAAAGTTCAGCAGCATATTAAAAAATCATTTACCATCATCAAGTAGGATTTATTCCTGGAATGCAGGGATGGTTCAACATATTCAAATCAATCACTGTGATACATCACATTAATAGAATGAAAGAAACAAATTCCATGATCATCTCAATAAATGCAAAAAAAAAAGCACTTGACAAAATTTAACCTCTGTTCATGTTTAAAATGCTTAAGAAATTAGGTGTGAAGGAAAGCACCTCGACCTAATAAAAGCATGTAACCAGTCCGCAGCTAACATTATACTCAAAAGTTAAAGGCTGAAAACGTTTTCTCTAGGATCAGGAACAAGACAAGGACATAGGCTCCAATCACTCCTATTTAATATTGGTACTAGAAGTCTTAGCCAGATCGACAAAAGGCATCAAAATTGGAAAGAAGTAAAACTGTTCCTATTTTTTCAGACGACACGATTTTATATACAGAAAATCCAAGACTCAACCAAAACAATTAGACATTGATACTGCATTCAGTGAATTTGCAAGATACAAAAATCAGTAGTATTTCTATGCACTAATAACAAATTATCTGAAAAAGAAGTAAACAAAATGATTCTATTTACAGTAGCATTACAACCAATAAAATACTTAAGAAAACATTTGACCAAGGAGGTGAA
>SJYF01000483.1:2350095-2366539 GCA_006410515.1 Procapra przewalskii | reverse complement strand
CAAGCTGCAGAATACAGAATAAAATGTTTTCCCTGATTCATTTAAAAACAACCTGATATCCTATCATTCCCAAATACTGAGTGCCTTCTTCCACAAACAGAGACACTCCCCCATGTAACCACTAACCCATTAAAGTCAGGCAATTAATACGATTGTATTACTTCATTATGTTAGTCTTCCTTCTAATCCTCAGATCACATTTGAGTTTTACTATTTGGCCCAGAAACACCCTTTAAAGAAAAAAGATCTGGTAACACATAGCATTAAACTTCATTCATCCACGGTTTCTTCCCATCTGAAAGACTTCCTCAGTATTTCCTTAAAGTCCTTTCAGGACTTTTCCAGTTTAAACATTAATGGCCGTTTACTTTGAGATATTTTTGCACTTTGACTTTGTCTTGTGTTACCTCCTGATTGAGTTCAGGTTTTGCATCTTTGGCAGGAGTATCACTATAGAGATGCTGGGTTGGTTTGCTGATGCACAATTTCAAATCATCCCAGGGTTTTGATCACTTGATTAAGGTGGTGTCTGGCCAGCCTTCTCCAGTGTGAAATTATTTTTTCCTTTGTATTTCACTTTTTTTCATTTATAATTAATACCTTGTAGAGGCTCTTGGAAACATAAATGTCCTCACCTTAATAAAATCTTCCATGTACTTCTTTAATCAGTATAGATTAATGGTTTCCTACTTTATTTAATGAGTTAAAATCCATTGTTACTTCTATTTTTTTTTTAAGTTGATGTTCAGGTTGTTACAGATTTGTCCAATGGGAGCAGGAAAATATTCAAAAATACCAGCTGGTATCTGTGTCGTTTTATTATGGTCCCATTGTGTTTTGAACATTTTCCTGATTTTTGCTACAAACAGATGTTTTAAGATCATCTACTTTACCTGCCCCAGACTAGAATCAGCCTTTTTCAGGAGGTCTGTGTTCCTTTTGGTGGAGTATGGTTTTAGAAGTCACCATCTGGGTGCTTGCTCATTACTATCATGGTATTGCTGCTCCCAGATTCCATCAGTGGACATTCAGGGAAAACATATATAGATGTACATAGGGAGGTAGCTGGCTAAGTAGACGTGTAGTTATCTGCTTATACACACATTTACGTCACTATTTAGTTCTTTGTATATATTTATGTATAGAAGACCATGGTCTCGTGTAAGTACTTGCTCAGTTTAAGTTTTTTATTCTTTAAACATTTCATGTATCTGATAGTCTATATGTGATAATTCCTGTATCATTAGAGGCTTTACATTTTTCTTTTTTTAACTGACTCTCATTCACTATGGCATCCTTTAATGAGGTTTTTATTGTGAGTTTGTTTCAACTTTAACCTGCGAGAATCATGATTATCTAAACTGAGTGTGCTATTTCTAGAAACAGACCTATTTTCTTCTGCTTGGAGTTGGGGCACTGTCAACAATTTAGCCTACTGCAAAACTTTCATATGATACAAGGAAATCTGAGACTCAAGTTAGATTTCTTATATCTTCTTATCTCCCACATGCAAATAATTACTCATTTCTCTTAACTCAGCTTCCTAAACTCCTCACATCAGTGTTCTAAGTCAGCCCTTCCTTGTCTATCTCCTATACTCATCTGACTGTAAATCTCACCCTGTGATTGCCACACCTAAAGTTCTTTAAAGATAAAATCCACACCCTTTGGATTGTCAAATAACATTGTATTGGGTTGGCCAAAAAGACCATTAAAGAACTTTTTGGCCAAACCAGTGATTTGGTTTTTTCCTACTTGCCTCTCTAGTCTAGTACGTCACTTCCTCCAGCCTTAACCTCTTCAGTTCTGTCCAACAGTAACTCTGTAGTTTTCCAGGGTTCTGCACATGCTCAGAGTGCCTGGTCTCTTCTCTAGTGTAACTGCTAGCTCTGCTTCCAAGGATTTTCTTACTTCCCTGGGTGTCTTGAGGCTTTTCTTCCCAGTGCTCTAAAATGCACCTGAATACAACTTCATGGCAGCTCATTTCAGTTTGTATTTTAAACACTTATGTGAGTGTCTGTCTTTCTAGTAAAGTGCAAGTTCTGTAAGGCCAGGGGTCGTGTCTGTTGACTTGTGCATGACTAGTTCCTATTTACAGACTGTTGTTCAGTCACTAAG
This sequence comes from Procapra przewalskii, assembly GCA_006410515.1. NCBI lineage: Eukaryota > Metazoa > Chordata > Mammalia > Artiodactyla > Bovidae > Procapra > Procapra przewalskii. The sequence continues at coordinate 2,364,421 of SJYF01000483.1, read as the reverse complement.
TCATGTCTGACTCTCTGTGACCCCATCGCCAGGCTCCTCTGTCCATGTGATTGTCCAGACAAGAATCCCTGCGTGCGTTGCCCTTTCCTTCTCCAGGAGATCTTCCCTAACCAGGGACTGAACCTGCGTCTCCTGCATTGGCAGGTGGGTTCTTTACCAGCGAGCCACCAGGGAAGCCCATTTACAGCCCTGCATGTTGTGAAATCTGTGAATAATAATAGAGTCAATTGTGCACATTCTTATGTGTAAATTATGGCTACTGCTATTAAATAAACAATGCTAAGCAAGTAAATTTGCACAGACACAAAAATAATGGCAGAAGTTTGGTCAGATATATATCCCTACAAATTATTACAGAAACATTCCTGAACATTTTAAAATAAGTATACGAGTTATGATTATCCCTGTTCATTAAAACAGTCCTGCACAAACACATTTAGTCAGGCTGTAAGCACTCAACTTGATTCAAAAATCAATAAAATTTAATATAAAGTCTAGAAACCTAAAGTCCACGGGGGAGTGCTGATGAAAGCATAGTAGTAGACACTAAATTTTGACTTTCACGAGAAATATAAATCAAAGTTTTGTTCTCATAAACAGAAACACACAAACATACACACTCCTACACTCCTGCGGGCATACTCCCCAGTTCCCTTAATTCTTTCCTAACAGTCATCTTAATTCCGATGCAGCAGGAAGCAGCTTTCATATTAATTTGGAATGCCATCAAAATTTTCTCTTTTTTTCTTTCTTTTTGCATCAGAGTCAATAAATGTTAGCAAACTCCTCTGCTTAATTTTAACACTGAGAATAGATTTCATCTCTAAATGTCTGTGCCCAGTGTAGCGTCTGTATATGACCACACTAGATCTTCAAGATTTAGTCCTGTGATTTGTTTTTATTTCCCAGTAAACATAGTTAAATTCAGGCTCAGACATTCCCTTTTACTTGCCATTTATTCCTCCTCCCTGTGTAACCAGATATAGATTCAACTATTAACATCCTGTAAGTTAATAACAAAAGCTGTAAAAGCGTCATCCAGCCTCCTAAGTTGCTGTGCTTTAGAGTGGAAGAGTTCCTTTTAAGTCTTGCTCTTATTATTTACTGTTTTAATATTTACTGTTAAGTCTTGCCTCAGGGTGAACCATAAGAGATTTAGAGCAACTATCCTTAACAGCAGTTATAATTCAGTGCAGTTTAATATACAAGGAGATGGACAGTCCATTCACTGTCCAACTCAAAGGAGGAGAAATGAAGTGAAAATGCAGGCAATTTTACAGATAAGGAATTTTCTTAAGAGCTTATCAAAGAATCTGGCAGTCAGTAAGCAGATGGGTTCTCTGTGCAGGTTCTCTGCTTCGATTAAAGTATCACAGAAGTGTTTTTATGTCTTCTCAGCTGGCATTTCAACATTTGCCACCTCATTGGTATTCATGGTTGAGTCTGCAAACTTACCATCAATAATGCCTGAGCGTAGTGGACATACATACCGCCTACAAAATACGGTTGTGCTTATGATGGACAATACAGTATAGTCAAGTGAATTTTGTTTAATAAATATGTAAGGTTTTATTGATGTTTCTAGAAGTTAACCAGACAGGAAATATGTTATAAGCCCCAAACCATTAATGTGGTATCATTGTCTATGGGACTACTCTACCACCATACACATTTATAGATACCCTCATTTTCTTTTCAGTAATTAAAGGCATGGTCCACAGTAGAGTGAAGTGGCAATATGATAGGTGTGAGCGTTGCGTCCAGGTAACAATACCTTTCTGTGTAATCGCTGCCATCCCCTGGGTGCTAATGGTAAAGAGCCCTCCTGCCAATGTAGGAGACATAAGAGACACAAGTTTGATCCCTGGGTTGGGAAGATCTCCTGGAGGTGGAAGTGACCATCCACTCCAGTGTTCTTGCCTGGAGAATTCCATGGGCAGAGGACCCTGGTAGGCTACGGTCCATGGGTCTGCAGAGTCGGACATGACTGAGATGACTTAGCACGCACGCCATCCGCTAGCCAAGTCATTTTTGGAAAAACTGCATAAACTTTTGTGACTTCTCTATAAAATGAGGACAACAGTAATACTCATATCATGTAGATGATTACAGATAAACTTAGAGTGTAAGATGTCAACATTTAAGGCCATGAGCTCATTTTACCTCTCTATAAAGGAAGTATGATGATTTCCCTATCTGCTCTCCCAAGCCCCAGGCATTTTCCCTTCCAGCTGTGGAGTAGACAATTAATAATAAACTAATTAGTGACAGTCCATATTCCCTGCGTTTGACTCAGTGCTGAGCCCCAGCAACCTCTGTGACGCTTGAGACCCCTAGGCCATGTCTCTAGTGCTCAGCATCTTTGCTGTAGCCGCCGTGCTGTCATATTGAACAGGTCTTACCGATCATCTTGGCCCACAGCAAACTACTCACATCTTGTTTGCTGTCCTAACATCTCTTTAATTATATTTTTGTCAAAGAAAACAAATACTGAAAATTACATATTGAAAATTCTGCACAGAAGGACATTATTGCCACGTCATGCTCCATCTCATTTAAACACACAGACATTTGGGTATCAAAATCTTTGCTCATCTATTTATTGGGTTGGCCAAAAAGTTTTTCTATAACCGCTTGCAGGAAAACTCAAACAGAAGTTTTTCTATCACAGCTTGCAGGAAATCTCAAAGAAAGATTTCGGCCAACCCACGATCTACTTTTGTATAAGGAGAGAAGAGAGGTGCAACTCTTATTTTGGTGTCTTTTGTTTTCTGAATCTTGCAGAAGTAAATTGCTCAATCTTTGTAGGTATTGCTGACTAAACATATCAATGCCAAGGCAATGTCCATACCTTTCCAGTGGGTTCACATCTGCATTTAAAGCCCATCAGGTTTGTCTTGGCTAGTTGAGATCTGGCTAAATAATTAGGAGATGTTACTTCACAGTACAGTATGAAGCAAATTAATCTTTACAGAAATCTCTTCTGTCTTGGGGGAAGACCTCTCCCTTTAAGATTAAGGACAAATATAACTTTCCCACCTTTGAAATCCTGGCCCCTTCTGCTGAGCTCTTTAAATTAAAGCAGTGGAATTTCAGGTTCAGTCCTACATGCAAGATCTAATTATGTCTCCTTATAGAAAAATCATTTTTTTTTCTTTTTATTCCTATGGGGCTGAATTTTTGTTGCCCTCTATTTTTGCAACTTTTGTGTTAGGGTAAAACTGATTAACAGAGGTGAAGATGATTGAGAGGCGAAATCCCAGTGAATCTGATTTAGATTTGACAAAATACAGGATGCGCAGTTAAATCTGAATTTCAGATCAACAATGAAAATAATGATTTTGTCCAAGTTTATCCTATGCAATTTAAATTTACCTCGGTCTGTATTGCTTTTTGTTAAATCTAGCAAGCCTGATCTGTTATTGACACACCTTTATTAAACAGAACAAACATATGAAAAGTGAGTTCTTCTGTGTTTATTTCTTCTTACTATGCAAAATTGCCAGGCATCCTCTCGATTTGAATTTACTAGCTGCATGAATATCTGTCATCGTCTGCCTCCTCTTTACAATGCCATCAGCTTCAGCATTGTTTAACCTTCAATGTCCCATTCCTTTTTTTCCTACTTCAGCATTACTTCTACCATTTATTATTGTGAAAAAAAAAAGATTCCAAAAAATTTATTACTATTGTGTCTTCTCTTCATGCCAAGTTTATTAAGGAGTACAAAAATGTTTAATAGCACAGGGTTATCATTCCACTGACATTGTTTGCCAAGTTTAGACTATGTTAAGGAAAATATAATCTGTCTATTTTACACACTCAGTATTCTAGAATAAATACTGCTCCCCTTTTCTTCTTTGCTGCTAAGTTGCTTCAGTGGTGTCCGACTCTGTGTGACCCCATAGACGGCAGCTCACCAGGCTCCCCTGTCCCAGGGATTCTCCAGGCAAGAACACTGGATGGGTTGCCATTTCCTTCTCCAATGTGTCTTCTTTACATGTGTCCAATTCTGTAACTTCCTGTGGATTTCTTGTTTAAAGCAAAATTGTTGTATGTTTTTCCCCCTGAAATCAGTGGCACCATGATGGAAAGATTAATCTCCATTTGGCTAGTGGGTTTTCTAGCTTCTCCCCATTCCAGGTCACTTTACATACTTTTCAATTTTTTAAAGACTGATACTTTAATCATGTTGCTTCTCAGATCCTTCTCTTTAACACTTTGGATCAAATACAAACTGTACATTTTTCCATTCAGTATTTCTTCGATTCATTTACTTTTGTTGGTATTTACTGTCTACATTTCACCTGCTGCTGCTGCTGAGTCACGTCAGTCGTGTCCGACTCTGTGAAACCCCATAGACGGAAGCCCACCAGGCTCCTCTGTCCCTGGGATTCTCCAGGCAAGAACACTGGAGTGGGTTGCAATTTCCTTCTCCAATGCATGAAAGTGAAAAGTGAAAGTGAAGTTGCTCAGTCATGTCCCACCCTTAGCCACCCCATGGACTGCAGCCCACCAGGCTCCTCCATCCATGGGATTTCCCAGGCAAGAGTACTGGAGTGGGGTGCCATTGCCTTCTCCTAGTGATATAAAAACAAGACCACCTAACTTGAAGTCCTCTCTGTGTATTTATTACACCAACCCTAAAGTCTGGCCCACTCTCCCTCCCTCTAAAGTACCAAGTGATAACCCTGCCTTCCTTAACATTTTTTCTTTTCCCCCCAGTCACATATAGGATGTGCTCTGTTATCAACCTACTCGTTTTTCAAGCTGTTATTTCCACCTGTCTTAACTCTTACCACACTTTTAATTGATGGAATGATAATGCAGTGAAAAGACACTACATCTGAATGAAGTTCTGGCTGCTTCATTTTTGACAGATTGAATGATTTTCTAAGTATCAGTTTTATTATCTTTAAAAATAGGAATAATAATTTTCATCTAACAGACCTCCAAGAGGACTAAATATAACATCTTATGGCAGTTGATCCAGTGTGTGGTATATTTTAGGCGCTAAATAGTAATCTTTCCCCATATAGTTATTTCCTAATTTAAAAAAAAAAAAACTCTCAAATGAAATATTCTAAGGGAGGGGGCTATTAGTATATACTCTTAAATGGTGTATGCAATGGGCTTTGAAATAAAGTAATTATATTTACCTGGCTTTACCAAGAAATTTCCTATATAACTCAGACTCAGTCCTCTAAAAGCAAAAGTATTCTTACATCAATTTTCATGATATGTCATTGAAATTTTCTTGAAACAGACTACATTTTTCTCTTTAAGCGGAAAATGTTGATGCATATTTATCACTTAATCATGAACCAGTAAATATCATATACATTAAGCGTTGCCACTACACACTACCCTTTCTCTTGTTGAATGCTACAAATTACCATTTTTTCAGTCTGCTTATGTATTTTTCCATTATCGTGTAAAGTGCTAGATTAGATGAACCCGTGCACCCTGCCCCCTCCTGCACTGCTTACCCCCAGCATCATTCCCTGACTTTCTGCTTCCTCATTTCTTTTTTGTCTCTGATTAGAGCTTTTAGGTCCCCTATTTTTTAATGATCATGGGAAGTAAAGGTAAGAGGGTGAGAGCCTAAGGAACTCACGTGTGCCTCAACTATATTGGATGTCTGATGACTATAGAGAGACCTTACTGCTGATATCTTACTTTTTGTCATCTTCCTGGTGGTGGTTTGCTGATAAGAAATTTGTAGATAGATGTGAATGTAAAGAGAAATCACTAGTTCAGTTCAGTTGCTCAGTCATGTCTAACTCTTTGTGAGCCAATGGACTGCAGCACGCCAGGCCTCCCTGTCCATCACCAACTCCCAGAGTCCACCCAAACCCATGTCCATTGAGTTGGTGATGCCATCCAACCATCTCATCCTCTGTCGTCCCCTTCTCCTCCTGCCCTCAATCTTTCCCAACATCAGGGTCTTTTCAATGAGTCACCTCCTTGCATCAGGTAGCCAAAGTATTAGAGTTTCAGCTTCAACATCAGTCCTTCCAATGAACATTCAAGACTGATCTCCTTGCAGTCGAAGGGATGCTCAAGAGTCTTCACCAACACCACAGTTCAAAAGCATCAGTTCTATGGGGCTCTGCTTTCTTTATAGTCCAACTCTCACATCTGTACATCTTCACTAAATAGCCTATAAATTAATGCCTCCAAGTTTTGCACATTTGCCTCATGTCCTCATTATTTGTTTAGTGTATCCTTTAGTAAAATATAAGGTCTTCTGAGCTGAAAGGGCCATGTTATGAACACAGGTTTTTATAAGCTTACCATTGAGACTACTACTCAGCATCAAGAACAGGCCAAAATAAAAATTTATAATTGTGGTTATTTTCCTCAAAGGAAAATTAGGTCCTTTCGATGAAGAAACAGGCATTTCTATTTCTCTGAACATCTCTCATTTATACATAATCAATCCTACATTTTGTATCACTCTTGTTTAGGGTGGGGAGTGGGGATTCCATTTTTTAGTTAATAACTCTAAATTCCCCAGCCACCATCTTCTCCCACAACTCCTTACTCTTCGCCTCAGTCTTCCTTTCCAGCTTTATCTCCCACTGCTAAGATAAATGATACAGTATCTCAACTAAACTTGGCATGTTTCCCCATTCTTGCTCTGTATATATTTCATTCTGGGGCTGACAGGCCCTGTTCCAAGTATCAATATATAAGAATTGTAGCAATCCACAAGAATCTACCCACCCCCCTCCTCAGAGTCTGGAGGGCTAGGGAAGAAAGGAGCCTTGTGACCCTCTCAGCTTGACCAAATCCCCCAGAGATCAGATATCAGCAATCAACATTAGCCCCACAAAAGAGGATGCAGATTTTCATTTATAAGGAATGAAATTTAGTAGAATCCCACAGGCTAAAATAAATGACAATTTCTTTTTGCCTCCAAAATAATGCCTCAGATATCTTAATAATTCTCTTAATGGTCGAATGTCTATGGTATAAAGTAGTCTATATATCCACTTCATGGGAAATAGATGGCAAAACAGTGGAAACAGTGTCAGACTTTATTTTTTTGGGCTCCAAAATCACTGCAGATGGTGACTGCAGCCATGAAATTAAAAGACGCTTACTCCTTGGAAGACAAGTTATGAACAACCTAGATAGTATATTCAAAAGCAGAGACATTACTTTGCCAACTAAGGTCTGTCTAGTCAAGGCTATGGTTTTTCCAGTAGTCATGTATGGATGTGAGAGTTGGACTATAAAGAAAGCTGAGCCCTGAAGAATTGATGCTTTTGAAGTGTGGTGTTGGAGAAGACTCTTGAGAGTCCCTTGGACTTCAAGGAGAGCCAACTGGTCCATTCTGAACGAGATCAACCCTGGGATTTCTTTGGAAGGAATGATGCTGAAGCTGAAACTCCAGTACTCTGGCCACCTCATGTGAAGAGTTGACTCATTGGAAAAGACTCTGATGCTGGGAGGGATTGGGGGCAGGAGGAGAAGGGGATGACCGAGGATGAGATGGCTGGATGGCATCACGACTCGATGAATGTGAGTCTGAGTGAACTCTGGGAGCTGGTGATGGACAGGGAAGCCTGGCATGCTGCGATTCATTGGGTCGCAAAGAGTTGGACATACTGAGCGACTGAACTGAACTGAACTGATACACCCAGTCATCCACCCATTTACTATTTTAATAAATATTTAGGCTCCATTCTAGGTCATGGGGGTGGCAGTCCTCCAGGAGATGAAGTGGCAGTCCTCCAGGAACTTACATTTTACTGGGAAAGATACACACTGGAAACAAAAGGATGTGGTGGTGGTTTAAGTCATGTCTGACTCTTGCAAACTACCAGGCTCCTCTTTCCATGGGATTTCCCAGGCAAGAATACTGGAGTCTGTTGCCATTTCCTTCGCCAGGGAATCTTCCCAACCCAAAGGTCAAACCCACATCTCCTGCATTACGGGTAGATTCTTTACTGCTGAGTCACCAGTAGAGAAACTTTTTTTTTTTTTTTAAAGGGGGTCAGAGCAGACCTCTCTGAGGCTACAGGCTGAATGAAGAGAAGTTTTCATTTGTGGTTTCAGGGTTGTCCAGCAAAGGAATCCCTTTCCACTGCCCATATTATTTTAAAACGATTCATTTAAAAATAACTCAAAGTGCTCGTGCTCAGATTATTTTGTCTTATGGAAATACACCTTAGACTCTTAGTGCTGCTCGTTTGAATGAACTGTAAGAGTCCAAAAAAGAAAGAAAGAAATGGCCCTAGAAAGCAACTGGGCAGAACAATACCAGTTAGGAAAGCACATGTCGCTACACAAAGACACTAAGAATCTTGTAAGGCTTTAGGGGAAGGGGGACGTATTTTTTACTTCTCAAGTTTTAGTTCTGTAGTTTCCTCAAATACATAGTGGATTTTAAAAATAATTTTGACTTTGTCTAAAGATAAATTACATTACTTTTCTCTTTAGTTTCTGGCTCCCAGAATACTATTCATTCTCAGTTTTTTAACATTTTATTTTGCATTAGGTTATAGCCAATTAACACTGTTGTGACAATTTTAGGTGGACAGCAGAGGGTCTCAACCATACATATACATGTATCCACTCCCCCCCCGAAACCCCCATCCCATCTGTGCTGCCACATAACATTGAGTAGAGTTCCATGGGATGTACAGTAGGTCCTAGTTGGTTATCCATTTTAAATATTGCTATATTCAGTGTGCACATGTCCATCCCAAACCCCCTAATCATCCTTTTCCTCTCTCCTCCCCCTACCACCCCATACAACCAAAAATGCATTCTCTGAGTCTGTTAGTCTCCGTTTTGCAAGTCCATTTGCATCATTTATTTTCTAGATTCCGCATATAAGGGATTTCATATGATATTTCTCCTCTGCCTTACTTTACTCAGTATGACAAGGTAAACTGTTTTAATACTGTCATTGGAGAAAAATAATATTTAGCTTTTAAGAAAAGTTTTTCCACAGTGTGAAACACTGAGCTTCTCTGGATAGCTGTAATACATGAGAAAACCCATGCCCAGGACGGCTCTTGCGGTGCGCGGCTGGCACTGAGGGAGCTGTGCCTCCTAGGCAAGGGAAAGGTGCACCCCTTGGTCCAGTGCACCCTCCCGTGTGTGGGGGGCAGTGTCACCGAGCCCCGGCCTGGCCTCAGTGGCTTTCTTACACTGGGCCAGTCCCAGGCAGCTCTGCCAAGCAGCTGGACCTGGTCTTTATGAGGAAACTCATTTGCTTGTGCTGGTCTAGATCACAAATAACACTTCATCTGAGAATAAAATCCAATTACTTCAGCTTTTATCTTCAAACTTGGGTCATTGTTTCTGTGAGAATAGGGAAACGCTAAAAATAGTTGCTAAAAACTGGTGTGCATTTTCAAAAAATAATGAAAGGCAAATTCTTTTAGAAAATTATGAAAGATCATCTCACCTCAGGAAAGAAGGTTCTGGAAGTTGGTAAACAGAGCTGGAAAATGCTTTTAGTTCACTTTATTCTACCTCATTTTACAAGCCACTGTTTCAGTCCCTACTGTGTGGCAAATATAGAATGCAGTTTCACAGTTATAAAGATTTATAGTTTAATTTGAAATTAATAATCCATTTAGGGAATATTTTTGATATATTTTTACATAATTTTTTTTCATTAAAGAATCATTTCTTCTTTGAAGTTTATAGTCTCTCTCCTCGGGATTCTTAGTAATTTAAAATAATAAGCTTGCTTTCCATAGGACACTACATTTTACTGTTTGCAGTACTATCGCTAACAATAGAATCAACTTGCATTTTTGTCACCTGACAAGCATTAATTAGTATGCATATCAAAACAGTGGATTAAAATAGACCTATTGATTACTGTTCAATTAAAAAATTTTATCCCTTCTTCCAGACTCTTATACTTCTCCATCTATCTGTCATTTTCCTCATTTATAAACATTCTCTGAGTATTGCTTCATTTGGTCATTTGTTTATGCATACATTCATTGAAAAATATTTACTGAGCCCTCACTCTGTCAAGCCTTTTTGAATACTATTCAAACATTGAGGATAAAGATTGATTATTAGAATAGGTAGGAATATTTTTAATACCTTTGTTTTAATTTTTCATCATTTACATGAGTATTTGGAATAGTGAATTTTGTCCAAGAGATGTTTAAAATTATATACCATATTATTAACTATAGTCCCCATGCAGTACGTTATGGCCCCAATGACTTATTTATTGGAGTTTGTACTTTTTAACTACTTTTTTTTATTGGAGTTTGTAGTTTTTAACTGCTTTTACCCATTCTGCAAATAGGTGTGACAAAAGAATTTAGTTATAGAGAGCTTCATTAACATATAGGAACCAAGGGACTTATAAGGGAGTCATGGACTAAGCATAGATATGTTACTTGAAAAGAATTCTGGCCTGGATGATCTACATGTTCTTTGTAAAAATGAAAGAAAACAAAACCAAAAAAAAAAAAAACCCAAAAACCCAATGACAAAAACTCAGTACTTAAGCCTTACAGGAAAACAACGATTTCCGAATACCAGATACTGAGAGAAAATTCTACCCAGTTTGGTTAGTTGAAAATACAAACCCCCCCTCTGTGAATAATGAAACATTTGCACAGGTAAGGTACTGAAGTACTGCATAGGCACCAGAGGAGCCTATTTTCTGGAAATTTTCTGAGAACTCCTTGGGTCAAAGGGTCAAGAGGCAGCTAGACAGGAGATAGGCTTTCGAAAAGAGATTGTTTCTTTTATGACTAAGGCTGTGGGCTTGTTCACAATGCAGGTCACTGAGTTTTAAGTTCATGAATAGGCAGAGATTTTCAAATTTGTTTTCTATTCAACTTGTAAGAGGCACAAATGATCAAAGTTACCATCAATGCATCCCATCCCCCTCCAAGAGAAATTCAAACCACAGCTCTCAGGGAGGTCAAAAAAGCCTCATCTTGTGTGAAATAACCGGTCCTCTTTTTGCAGCACATTCTCCAAGCCTTTAAGCACCCAGGAGCAGTCTCCCCATTATCAAGAAGCTGTAACTAGGGTATCCCCTTGAATAACACAAGCTGTGTTCTAACAGTGATCCCCAAACTTTCTGGCACCAGGGACTAGTTTTGTGGAAGACAGTTTTTCTGGGGCAGGGGTTGGGGGTTGGGGGAGAGAGGCTTTGAGGATAATTCAAGTGAGTTACATTTATTGTACACTTTATTTCTATTATTATTATTACATCAGTTCCACCTCAGATCATCAGCCATTACATCCCACAATTTGGGGACCCCTGCCCTAAAATAAAGGAAGACTTTGAAGTTGATAAAAGTTGCAAGCACTTATCTTCAGTGGCTCCCTGACCCACTGCAGATTCAGAGCTAGAATGGAAACTGGTGGACTTGGGAAAGCTAGTGTTTTCCATTGTACTTCTGAAAGACCATAGTTGACTGAGGACACTGGTGACTTTGAGCATCAATTTTACTAAAATCCTGGATGTTTCTCCCAAGGTTCCTTGGCCTGTGATGATGATTCCTCTTCAGAAGAGCTCTCCCACCACGTTCTTACTTGTTTTCCCCTAAGTTCAACACCTCATGCCACTTTCCCCTTACCTAAACCCACCTGGCAGGCGGTAGAGGCATTCCCTCGCTACTCAGATTAAGATGGGCAGCTTTCCCAGGGATCTAACTGGCTGCTTGATTAAAACAGGGATGTTTTGATCTTAGAAGGCATATCAGAATCACCTGGGAACTTTAACAATTCTCATGCCAGACCACAGCATCCTGGTTCTGATGGCACGGATCTGGGGTAGAGTCCTGGCCTGGTAGTTTGCTAGGTTCCCTATGTGATGCTCACAACACTGAGGCTGGGAAGATTTAGTGACATCTAAAGGTCATGGCATCCGGTCCCATCACTTCATGGGAAATAGATGAGGAAACAGTGGAAAGAGTGTCAGACTTTATTTTTTGGGGCTCCACAATCACTGCAGATGGTGATTCCACCCATGAAATTAAAAGATGCTTACTCCTTGGAAGAAAAGTTATGACCAACCTAGATAGCATATTGAAAAGCAGAGACATTACTTTGCCGACTAAGGTCCGTCTAGTCAAGGCTATGGTTTTTCCAGTGGTCATGAATGGATGTGAGAGTTGGACTGTGAAGAAGGCTGAGCACTGAAGAATTGATGCTTTTGAACTGTGGTGTTGAAGAAGACTCTTGAGAGTCCCTTGGACTGCAAGGAGATCAGCCCTGGGTGTTCTTTGGAAGGAATGATGCTAAAGCTGAAACTCCAGTACTTTGGCCACCTCATGTAAAGAGTTGACACATTGGAAAAGACTCTGATGCTGGGAAGGATTGGGGGCAGGAGGAGAAGGGGACGACCAAGGATGAGATGGCTGGATGGCATCACTGACTCGATGGATGTGAGTTTGAGTGAACTCCGGGAGATGGTGATGGACAGGGAGGCCTGGCATGCTGCAATCCATGGGGTCGCAAAGGATCGGACACAACTGAGCGACTGAACTGAACTGAAAGGTGTTACTAGATGCTGTGGGGGATGAGAGTGGAGGAGGAGTGACGTGTTTGTAAAAGTTAAACCTGTTCCCTAAATAACCTCTAACTAGGAGAACCTTCCAGAGGGTCATTTTGATTAAGAGAAGCTGTTCCTTCTTAAATCAATCCCACCTGCAGGAATTTTAAAGTAGGGAGAAGGGAGTAGGGAGAAGGACTCCACATTAGAATCAGGTTGCGTTTGTTTCTCCCAACCCTGTATTCTAGAGAACAAGACCTTTGGGCCTGGGGGGAGGAGACTTCATATGTTAGAAGCCAAGATACTTTTGGAGTCACGCATGGATCACTCTGTCTCCTCCCCTGGAGAAGTTTGCTGAAGCTCAAACGGGGAATAGAGTCTTGAGCTTTCCCTAAGAGAGTCTGAAGAATGTTCAACCAGTTCATTTTTTTCCAGTTTACACTGATAGAGTCCAATTTTCACACAAAAAAAAGTGCCAGATACTGGAGATTCAGAAGTGACTTCTCAAGGTAAGAACCTAATTACCACAGGGAACTTCCCACTGAGGTCCTTCGGGAACCTTCCTGATACCCTCTCCTACCACATCCTTTAACCCTCCATGTACCTTCTTCTTCAATCCGATAGTTTCCCAACATCTGTGTTCAAATTATACATCTCTCTTGTTCACACCCTCTATGGCAAGAGGGGGAATTTTGGCGTTTGGAGGAAGAAAAGGTGTGTCTGGCCTGGAGGTGATGATCAGAAAGGGAATTTCCTTTGAGGTGGTTTAACTCATGTGTTAATTGTAGACTGGCACCATCTTCATCACCTGGACACTTAGAAAATGCAGATTCACGAACCTCACTCTAGATTTACAGAATCAGATACTCCAGAGTGGAGTCCAACAATCAGAGTTTTACCAGATCCTCCAGATGGTTCTGGTGCAAATTCAGGTTTTAGAAAAATTGCTGTCTCATGTTTTCTCTAGCCTCTTCCTTTTCTACCATAAAGTTGCCTTGTAAGAAGGAGGCAGAGAGAGAGAAGAAAGAAGGAAAGGATTTCCTATTACTTTGTTTGGATCCTGGATAGTAAGGCAAGAGGTAATAAACAAACCCTCTGCGAACAGAGAAACCACATTTGCCCGTAGAAAGGATAAGTAATGCCTTATTCAAGACATTTATGTTCAGAGTTCTCTTTGGATCTCCATATTTCTCTTTGGATCTCCATAGTTGCATCTGAGAATAATGCTGTTGTTTTAAGTTCAGAAACTTGGTTTAGTTGATCACTAATGTCCAACTCTGTCTAATTCAGTGGGTTGATGGTTGATGTCCAACTCTTAATTCAGTGGATCTACCTTGCTTGGGAAATCCCAGGGACAGAGGAGCCTGGTGGGCTGCAGTCCATAGGGTTGAAAAAATTCGGACATGAAAGAAGCAACTTAGCATGTACCTGAGTGTTTAGGATTAATAAAAAGCAGCAGGAAGTAAGAATTATTAGAAATATAAGAAGGAATGATGCATCCCCAATATACATATTGGGAAATATGTATATATTTAAAAACAACTGTTTATTTTTATTTTTTTTTTCAATGGAACTTTTTTAATTTTTTTTACATGATAGTATACATGTTTTTATGCCATTCTCCCAAACCAACCCACCCTCTCCCTCTCCCTCAGAGTCCAAAAGTCCGTTCTATACCTCTGTGTCTCTTCTGTTATTTCACATAGAGGGTCATCAGAGAAATGCAAATCAAGACCACAATGAGGTATCATTTCACACCAGTCAGAATGGCTGCGATCCAAAAATCTACAAGCAATAAATGCTGGAGAGGGTGTGGAGAAAAAG
>SJYF01000483.1:2322543-2338271 GCA_006410515.1 Procapra przewalskii | reverse complement strand
ATGGATTGTTATCTAACATAGCTGCATATATATTGTATATGTATGTTACATGCATGTGTGCATGCTAAGTTGCTTCGGTTGTGTCCAACTCTTTGTGACCCTATGGACCATAGCCTAGCAGGCTTCTCTGTCCATGGGATTCTCCAGGCAAAAATACTGAAGTGAGTGGCAGTGAGTGGCACTTCCTTCTCCAGGGGATCTTCCCAACCCAGGGATCAAACCCATGTCTCCCACAGTTCCTGCATTGCAGGTAGATTCTTTACCTCCAAGCCACCTGGGGAAGCCATGTATGTTAGAGAGAAACCCAAAAGAACTGTTTGGCCAACCCAACCCAATATATATGAATCGTTTTGATGTACAATTAAAATTAAGACAGCATTGTGGATCAACTATATTTCAATAAAAAATTTTTAAAAAGAAACGAGTTGAACCCAACAACTCATGCTAGAGTAAGTCTTCCAGGGGGTTCTGATCTAAAACAGTTACGCTTTAGAAACAGCTGCTGTATAGTCTATGGCAGAATTTGAGACAGGACTAGCCATGTCCATGTTGTGCAATCTCTGGCAAGTCATACTGAAATGTTTGTGATACGTATGCTCTTCAGAATCAGTCCTAGTGTTATTTTAACTTTCAAATACATTTTTAAAATATGTAACTAGTGATGGCCTTCTGATTTCTCATCAATGTGTCCTTTGGGTTTCACATTGGAAGCACTGGGAATATTTTAAACACCCTGACGCCTGGGGGGGAAACAACACAGGCACAGCTTGCTTGCAGGCTCCCGGGTGATTCCAGTGTACAATGTGCATGTAAGGACCACTTCCTTATTTCTTGCTTGAGCAAAAGTTCTCAGCTCTGACTGTGCGTGCTGTGCTTAGTCGCTCAGTCGTGTCCAACTCTCTGCAACCCCATGGTCTGTAGCCCGCCAGGCTCCTCTGTCCATGGGATTCTCCAGGCAAGAATACTGGAGTGGGTCGCCATGCCCTCTTCCAGGGGATCTTCCCATCCCAGGGATTGAACCCACATCTCATGCATTGCAGGTGGATTCTTTATTATCTGAACTACCAGGGAAGCCCAAGAGTACAGGAGTCTGACTATGCATAAAAATTGCCATTTCAGTTTCTGAAACATACTCTCTCTACCCTCAGGGATTCTGAGTCAAAAGGTCTAAGACAGTTCCTGTGTTTTTGCTTTTCTAAAAGTCTCCACCCTTGCATTGTTTAGCCACAGCTCATCTTGATATGTTGAAGCTCTAGAGAATAAATCTCTCGGTATTGGCTCTTGTCAAGTGGTAAGGGGATAGGAAAAAAAAATCTTACTGTCAGAACTACTTCTCCTATTGCATGTTTTTGATCAATAGGTCAGAAAAGTGACCTTTCAACACTTATGATGTTCAAGTGGTGTTTTTAAATTATTTTGATTAGGGAAATGGAAAATAATTCATAAATATTCAGTGATGCAAAAATGACTTAGCCTACACTAATATTAAAAGTGTAGGGTATGATGAGAACCAGTTGCTTTATATCTTCAAGTTGAAAATCTCAGTTACTCAGAATTTTGTGATGCTGGGCAATGGTGTGGAAAGATTTTGATGAATCACTAGATGGGCAAGCATCTATTAAAATAAAAATGATTGGTTATTTGCTGGCAAAGCAAGAGATAGTTTGGGAGTCATAATTAAGCATAAACTGGACATAAGTCAGGATTGTAACACTTATTACTAAAACCGTGTATAATGACAAAATTTATTCTACTTATCCTAGCCAAAGATTTTTAGAGTACTTAGTCTGCACAAGGCACTGTGTTAGGAGCCAAGCAAAAGTGACAAAGAAAAGATAATAATCTTTTATTATAAAATGCAGACTGTTCTTAAGGACCACAACCCAAAAAGAATGTATAAGACAAGCTAAGTTTAGAGGAGGGCAGTGATAGCAAATGTGGAGTATATTAGGAAATTTACAACTCAGTTTGGAAAGCTGAGTTTAAAAAACTGCACTGATTTCATCTGGAGAGAAGATTAGGGAACGACTGAATACAGAACATTAAGCATTAAAAGGAGCTAAGTGTAAGAGAGTGTTATTGGATGAATTGTTGTTGTCATTATTTAGATGCTGAGTCATGTCTGACTCTTTTGTGACCCCATGGACTGTGATCACCAGGCTCCTCTGTCCACTGGATTTCCCAGGCAAGAATACTGGAGTGGGTATCCATTCCCTTCTCCAGGGGATCTTCCCGACCCAGGGGTTGGACCCACATCTCCTGCATTGGCAGGTGGATTCATACCACGGAACCACCAGGGAAGCCTCTAGGGTGAATTGTTTTCCCCTGAATTAGTGTGTTGAAATCCTAAGCCCTAGTACCCCAGAATATGGCACTATGTGGCGTATAGAGCCTTTCAAGAGGGAAAGAAGTTACAATGGGAGATTTCAGGATGGCTCTACTCCAATATGACTGGTGTCCTCATCAGAAGACCTTAGGACCCAGACACACACTGGGAAGGTGACTTGAGGACACACCCAGGAGGCAGCCATGGAGTCAAGGAGAGAAATGTCAGAGGAAAACAAATTTGACTTTGGACTTTTAGCCTCCAGAACTGTGAGAAAATTAATTTGTGTTGTTTAAGCCTGCGTATTTTACTATGGCAGTCCTAGTCAACTAATATAGGCAGTAACTGTCTACAGATAGTGTCCTCAGAGGAACAAACACTAGGAAACGAACTGAATATGGCAACAAAAGTTAGTTAAAATATAAGCAGTATAAATATACAAAGTAGCTTCTGACTATAGGGATGATCTTTGAGTCTGTGAAGCCTTCTAAGAAGTGAGAGTTTAAATTGAAAATTGTCTATTTTTAACCACTAGCATCAGTAAGCATTGTTTTACCTTGAAGAAAAAAACAAAGTTAACCACAGGAACATGTCAGGATTCCACTATAATTTATCTTTGACCAGATCAAAGATTTGCCTGAGCTATTTTAACTTTATGAGTGCGTGCATGTCTGTGCTCAGTTGCTCCGTTGTGTCCAGCTCTTTGAGACCCCGTGGACTGTAGCCCACCAGTTTTTTCTATCCATGGGATTTTCCAGGCAAAGTTGCCATTTCCTACTCCAGGGGATCTTCCTCACCCAGGGATCGAACCAGCATCCCCTGCAAGTGCCCCGCATTGCAGGCAGATTCTTCACTGCTGAACCACTGGGCAAGTCCATATACATAGTATTAGTGTTAAGAGTGACATTATGGTATATTTTTTCCAATATCTTTTGGTCTCCTTTATTCTAAGGGTGCTGTTCCAGAAGAAATGAGTTAGGCTAAGGGGCTTCATGCTATTACAGTGTATAAATCATACACAGAGTTTGTTAGATTCAGTTTGAGTCATACATATGGATACTTTGATATTTAAATATGACCTTCTGTCTCATTTATCTATCTCCCTAAGAAAAAAAAATCTAAAATCAGTTTCATTCTTTGGGGAATCACTTTGAATAAAATAGAAAACAATTTGCAAGTAAGACATTCAAAGGAAAGAGTGTGTATTTGTTTGAATCTATGCAGACATAGCATCCATAGCAAGCAGGAGGCTCTCATGACTCATAGAGAATCGGCTTGCTTGATCCCAGTGGTCAGTGGAGGCCTCTGAATTTCAACCTTGCAAGCTTTATAGATAAGCAACAAATTGGCTTTATTTGGTTGACATTAACATGACAGGGACAGACAGGTGTGGGGTGAACCTACTCTATTTTTAAAAGGCCAAAGTCAAGGGAAATAGAAGACTTTGGATGAGGAAGTAGAGACATGGAGGATGATGACGTAAAATAAGAGAGAGCTCACACAGAGCCTGAATCTGATCTTGCTTTCATTTTGTTATAAGAGGCTCTCAGGAAAGCAAGTGTGCTAAGTTGCTTCAGTCACGACTGACTCTTTGTGACCCTATGGTTTGTAGCCTGCCAGGCTCCTCTGTCCATGGGATTCTCCAGGCAAGAATACTGCAGTGGGTTGCCATTCCCTTCTCCAGAGGATCTTCCTGACCTAGGGATCAAACCCATGTCTCATGTCCCCTACACTGGCATGCTGGTTCTTCACCAGTAGTGCCACCTGGAAAGCCCTCTCAGCAAAGCACTGTCATCCAAATCTATTTGCCCAAGGAAGCATGGAGTTTTACAAGTAGATATTTATTGTAGGAAGTATTTTAAGCAATTTTTGAAATACAAATACTTAGTGTCAATGAGTTTTTTAGGCCCATTCTCCCCCATGAAAAAGGTAGAGTAAAATGGTAGAATGAGATAGAGGGGAAAGACCCCACAGCCTAAAATGGAGAGTGAAAGCATTTTCAGTGAAGGGTTGTGGATAGACCATGCAAAGAGCAGCTGTCACTCACTGGTTCTCATCAGCTCAGGTCAGGCCACTGGACTTATACCTGGAGGACTTGAGCAGTGGCCAGCCTGGAGCAGTTAGGACAGAACCCTAACAGCTGTATATACCCTTATGGCAGGAATGGCAAGAATCCAATCACGAACACGTGGAAGCCTGAAACAGGACATGTTGAGGTATCAGTGAGGCTTTCATGAGAGTTACAGATTCAGCGATGTCCCCCTGCTTGCTATGCCGTCTTTCCTAAGTAGCTCTAAGACATCTTGAAATCCAGAAAAATAAGGAAAATGTGTATTTTCTAGACAGAGATTTCAAATTCTAGATGGAGAAATTATTGTTTATTGAGAATTCTGCAGAGTGCAATAAACTTCTAAGGAGATGTGTCTTGGCTTATACAGAGGGCACCATCTCTTAGGGAACTGAGATTGAGGTCATCCTTACAGTTGCACAGCTGTTCACTGCACAAGAACTGTCCGTAAGGAGTAAGGAGAGTTGAAATTCAGCCCCTACCAGGCAGGGCTGTGAACAACCTAGAGGAAGGGTCACTGCTTTCTAACGTTGACAAATGTGTTTTTTAAGTTAATTAATCAGTTGATTTATGGCTTTGTTGATGCATGGCTTTTCCTGTAATTTCAGAGAGTGGGGGCCTACTCTTGAGTCGCAATGCAAGGGCTTCCCGTTGCGGTGCGTTCTCTTGTTGCAGAGCACAGGCTCCGGGACGTGCC
The DNA here is from genome assembly GCA_006410515.1 of Procapra przewalskii. NCBI lineage: Eukaryota > Metazoa > Chordata > Mammalia > Artiodactyla > Bovidae > Procapra > Procapra przewalskii. Next base: position 2,333,180 of record SJYF01000483.1, on the reverse strand, counting down.
CCCTTCAGTGGCTGTGGCAGGTGGGCTCAGTGGTTGCAGTTCCTGGGCTCTAGAGCACAATAGTGGTGGCTCATGGGCTTAGTTGCTCCACAGCAGGTGGGATCTTCGTGGATCAGGGATCAGACTCGTGTCTCCTGCCTTGGCATGCAGATTCTTTACCACTGAGCTATGAGGGAAGTCCCACAAATGTCTTTTTAATTGATTAAGCCATGAGGCCAGTAGGCTTCCTCTTTTCAATTTTCAATTTTGCAAAAAAGTTGTAGATGCCTGATTGAGTCATTTTTTTATGCAATATATCATCCTCAGGAACCTGGGCAGGTGAAGCAGTCTTGGAATCTCTGAGAGGTTAACTATCTCCATGCTATGGGCTTCCTAGGTGTCTCTAGTGGTAAAAAAAAAAAAAAAAAAAAACCACCTACCAATGCAGCAAAGCTAAGAAACTCAGGTTCAGTCCCCCTGGGGGAGAGCATGGTAACCCACTCCAGTATTCTTGCCTAGAGAATTCCATGGACAGAGGAGCCTGGCAGGCTACAGTCCAGAGTCGCATAGAGTCAGACACGACTGAAGTGACTTACCATGCAGGCATACATCCCCGTGCTGTAGGAACTGCATGTATCTCAGCACTCTGAGACCAGTGCTGCAGAGAACAGAGTCCTCCTAGGATATTGCTGCAAGCCGAGAGCAGTTCTGCGACGTTCTATTCACTGAAAAAATGTGTGCTTTCATAAAAATGACTTTAAAACCCTATGTATTATTACAGTGAATAAAATGGGATTTCAAACCTATTGTTGGATTTAATCATTATTTTTATGGCAGAACTGGGGTGTGGGAGTAGTTATAACAGTTTTTTTTTTAATCTCTTTTATTAAGTCATTTATCAAAAGGAAAATTCAGTTTCTAACCTTAGTTCTTTATTTAAGTTTCTAACTTATCTGTTTTTTTGTTGTGTATTGCCTTTTTGTGTCTCTAAACAGAGAATAGCTATATTGTTTACTCCAGCAAAAGCTATTTAGTGGTATAGGAGAACATGGTGGTTAAATGGCAAATAGAACAGATGATTTGAAATTAAAGCAACAGTGAAGATTAACAGGGGCGTGGAGGGCTACCTGTCAAATTCAAGTTTACTCAGGCTTCACTTTCAACAGCAGAATTTCCGTGGTCTCCTGACTTTCCTGCTCTTCTCAATCGCAGGTTCCTGATAATCAGGCCAAGAGGAGAAGAGATGAAGGCTGAACACAAAAATTATTTAGAATAAACATGTGCCTTATGGCAGCCCTTGCAGCATGCTCTTTACATTGCTAAGCCTGTTCCTCCTATAAAAACTATATTTATTATGTTTGTGTACATTGCATATTCCTATAGTACTTCAAAAATCTCAAAGTTTCTTTAAAAAAAAAAAGCATGCACATTCAAAAGTCAACAATAAAGGTAACAGAAACTTACTAATGATGTCCTACAATTTGACATCTTTGGATGGCACACAATGAATGATAGAGAAAGCAATAAGATTATTAACTGTGCTGGTGATGTCCTCTCCTAGGATCTTGTTTCCTTTCGTGTTTACTGTCTACATTTTTCCTCTCCTCACAGATTTATTTCAAAATTTGCCATCTTTATAAAATCTTTCCTCACCACAAGGACCAGGGTTATCATTTTGTTGTGTTCTGAACTCTTATAATAGTGATGCCTTCTAAGACTCTAGACTTAGTGACAGCAGGGTTGGGATCCATTTACCTCCTACCACACCCCAGCACTTACTATGCTGTTTGTATTTCATAGAAATTCACTTGTTGTGTGTATGAGTGAAGATCATGCAAGTTGCACTTCATTTGTGATAGTACTCCCCTAAATTTTGCATTTGCTGACTATGTTTTAAATTATGCAGATCTTCATTTCCCTAGTTCCATAATCTTCTGTTCTATCAAACCAGTGAAGTTAACCCAATGAAGGGTAGTACAATTTGCAGAAGGAAAGTCTGATGTCAGCCCTGTGGTCTTTAAGAGTGGTATTTAGGGTTGTGTTCTAGCAATGGGGTGTACCCCCTGCCATGGACACACCCCTTCATTCTCCCTCTGGCACGTTAATCTGTAGGTAGCCCATCCCTGGGATTCTCCAGGCAAGAACACTGGAGTGGGTTGCCATTTCCTCCTCCAATGCATGAAAGTGAAAAGTGAAAGTGAAGTCACCCTGTCGTGTCCGACTCATAGCAACCCCATGTACTGCAGCCTACCAGGCTCCTCTGTCCATAGGATTTTCTAGGCAGGAGTACTGGAGTGGCTTGCCATTGCCTTCTCTGTCACTTTGAAAAGAAAGGTCATTACAATACACAGCATTATAATCCAAATTTTTGGAAAAAGGATTGCTTTTGTTACTAATGTACAAAATGATGAAAGCATGAAAGCTTTTATGTTCTCTGTAGCAATAGACCCAGGCTTTGTGGATCATGAGACTTCATACAATTTGTAGATGAGGAAACTGTTTACAAGAAAGGAATACAGAATTACAAATACAAAATTAAATATAATGTGGAATCTTTATATAGAAGGAGAAAGAATTCACAACAAGTTATTGGACTTCTCAAAGCTCAAGCTTCTTGTTTTCTGAGAACTCATTAGGCGATTTACCAGAAATAAATGTTACCTGACTTCCCTCCCTAGGGAAGGAGGGGACTGCTAGCAATGTACAATCTCATGGTGGTCCCATAACTGAGGAGTCCTGAAGCTTGAGCTTAATTAGCCTTACATTGAATTTCCCTCTGGCCTTTAAGATTTGGGAAAGAAATACCTGTGTATGTGGATGCATCTGTGTGTGTATATATATACATATCATATATATGTGTGTGTGTGAAGTCACTCAGTCGTGTCTGACTGTTTGCAGCCCCGTGGACTGTAGCCCACCAGGCTCCTCCATCCATGGGATTCTCCAGGCAAGAATACTGGAGTGGGGTGCCATTTGCAAGGCTCAATTCAGGAATTCTTTCATCTATTCAACATACTTATTTTGAATATACAGCCTCTGCTAGAGATAGATCCAGTGCATTCCTTACAGAGAGGGAGTCAGTCAATCATTATCAACCACAAGAATGAAAGCAGAGCCAAGTGTGACAGTGTTTATGAAAGATATACACTGTTCTGAGGGTATATAGCAGGGAGATACGAAACTAGGTACCCCGAGTTTTGTTCACATGCTTGTTTGCTGTTTTTAGTGGTGCTGGGGTTGGGAAATGAGAGTGGCTAAAGGAACTAAGAAAGAGGAACTTCTATTTGAGCTGGAGTGTAAGCTAGGAATTTAGTAGGTAAATGTGGTAGGGATGAGGGATATGAAATTTAGGCTATGGGGTTAAGGAGGAAGAACAACAACAACAACAACAAAACAGTGTAGCCTGCAACTCAAACCTGGGCTGGTTTCAGTTCAGCCCCTCAGCTGTGTCCAGCTCTTTGCAACCCCATGGACTGCTGCATGCCAGGCTTCCCTATCCATCACCAACTCCCAGAGCCTGCTCAAACTCAAACTCCTGGAGCCTGCTCAAGCTCAGACTCAGGCCCATCAATTCGGTGATGCGATCCAACCATCTCGTCCTCTGTGTCCCCTTCTCCTCCTACCCTCAGTCTTCAGGACTGGGGCTGGTTTAGGACTTGCTGTAACTTTATCTGTTAATTTTCATTATAGTTGCTTTACAGTGTTGTGTTATTTCTACTCCACAGCAGAACGAGTCAGTCACACACATGCTTATAGCCCCTCCCTTTTGGATTTCCTTCCCATTCAGGTCACCACGGAGCATTCTGCAGAGTCTCCTCTGCTATACAGGAGGTTCTCACTGGTTACCTATTTTATACTGGGTTTCCCTGGTTGCTCAGAGAGTAAAAAGTCTGCCTGCAATGCAGGAGATCCAGGTTCCATCTCTGGGTCAGGGAGATCCCCTGGAGAAGGGAATGGCAATCCACTCCACTATTCTTGCCTGAGAAATCCCATAGACAGAGCAGACTGGCCAGCTTACAGTCCATGGGGTCACAAAGAGTTGGACAGGACTGTTAATTTTATATATAGTATTAATCATGTATATATGTTAATCCTAATCTTCTGGGATTAATGCATTAGCTTTAATGAAGGCAGAAATCCTGACTTTCTTCTCTGTCATCACTCTCCAGTACGTCAGTGTTAGCCACAAATGTCTATGGAATGCTTGAGAGATTCAGACTTCCTATGGGGGAAAAATGCAGGCCATCTCATTAATAACTTCTTCATATTCGTTACATGTTAAAAGTGTATTTTCGATATATTGTGTCAAATTAAATATATTATTAAAATTAATCCCCCAGTTTCTTTATCATTTTGTTAAATGTAGCTACTAGAAAATCTAAACTTAGAGATGTGACTCGCCTTTTTTTCCTATGGGATGGCACTGCTCTGGGATGGATCTCAGCCCTGGCTGTTTATCATGACCCACAGACCTCGCAGTCAACCTCGGGCTTTAGACTTCTCAGGGTTCAGGCTGAGAGTTTACATTTCCAACAAATGACCTGGGTGATTGCAACACATGTGGTCCACAAGCTACTCCTGTAAATGGCCTGGAGGTTTGCATTACAGGTTTTAGGTCCGCTTCCTTCAGCTGAAGGCCTGGCTAAGCTCTCTCTTTGAATTTGGTGTGATTCCAGGAATCGTTTATGTGGGAGAGCCTTATGAACAAAACCATTTCTGGTAAGCTGTTTCCAGTAGGGTGCTTTCAGTGGCATCCCAGGCTGAGAAATGCCTAACTCCAGGAAGATCATTTAAGTAAATAAAAATGGTGCCTTCTGCGGGCTGTACATCATTGTGCCCCTGTTTGCCAGGCTCAGAAAGGGTACCCGTTTTGGTTTCAGCGGGCTTCCCAGGTGACTCATTGGTAAAGAATCTGCGTACCAATGCAGGAAACATGGGTTCCGTCCCTGGGTTGGGAGGATCTCTGGAGAAGGAAATGGCAACCCATTCCAGTATGCTTGCCTGGAGGGCTACCATCTATGGGGTTACAAAGAATCAGGCCCTGGTTAGTGACTAAACAACAGCAACAACTGGTCTAATCTGCCAAAGTACAGGCTGGTGAGATATAGACATGGTCACCTGTGGCTGCCCCTTTGTGTGAACCCAGGCTGAAGTCTAATTTGGAAGGGAATAAATAGTCTTAGACAGGTACAGTGACAAACACATGCCTCCCTATGCATTTTTCTTCCCCAATGACAGGTGTGTGTGCCAAGTTGCTTCACTCCTGTCTGACTCTGTGCCACCCTATGGACAGTAGCCCACCAGGCTCCTCAGTCCATGGGATTCTCCAGGCAAGAATATTGGAGTGGGTTACCATGCCCTCCTCCAGGGGATCTTCCCAACCCAGGGATCAAACCCACATCTCTTATATCTATCCACCTGCCTCAGCAGGTGGATTATTTACCCCTAGCGCCACCTGGGAAGCCCCTTTCCAATGACACTTATTTCCAATTAAAACATCTTTGGTTTAGGCATCTCCTTATCTTAATTTAGCACTTCCACAGTCATGGATATTTACCATTGTTTTTCAGAGTAAACTCTTAAGTGGCCCTTATTTCAAGGGCTGTTAATAACAGCAGGACCAGTCTTTCCAGAGTCTGAGAAAAATAATGATTCCTTGTGTAGCCCAGAAAAGTCCATTATACTGCTACTCAGAATCATGCAAATGCAGGCTTGTATTTATAGATCTGGTAGGAGCCTTCTACTTTAACAGTTAGAAATTCTTTTTTGGCATTTCAGGTCCCGTAGGTGACAGGGGCAGACACTACAAGAGGGCATTTGTACACTTTCTGCTTGGTATGCTCGGTGAACCTCGTGACTCTATTTTAAAATCAGATCATTTGTTTACTCACTACGGTATTTACTGGGATGGCAGCTTCATTCTGGATTCTCTCCATCAAGATTTGTGGTTCTTGTCATGCATGGCTCTTCTCTTTCTGTTAAGATGCCCCCAGCAAAGACTGAAAGACTGAAACTGAATGCTTCCTATGCTTGGGTTTTGTTTTTTTTTCCCCCCCAAATCAGCTTCCTTTGGACTTACAGAAGAACTTGTATCTCTGCCAGCTCATTACATTTTGAGTAATATTATCAAATGTAGAACTTAAGTTTTTAAAATAGAACTTTAAGTCGTTTCATGAAAGAACAGCTTGTCTAGATCATGATAACATCTTGTTAAATTGAATAGATCCTTGTCTTAACTACTGAGTAAGTTAATGTTCCTTTAAAATATCATTCATTTGAGAAACAGCAGGAGTAAGAGGGGAATTTTTTTCTCTCTGCATTTAACTCCAGCTTCATGGAGATTTTTGATTTCATTAAATAAACTCAAGCAACCTCTAAAACTGTCTCAGGTTCTATAGCCATAATGCCCAGATGTCTTTATGAGGCATGTGTTCATTCATATCCTGGTCCAGACATTAAGTTCCAGCATCATCTGTCTCCCAAGTCACCCTCTGGCCCAGGCACCCTGGTCACTAGACAGAGTGCACACACCATTCCTCGTTTCTTAACAGCTCTATCAATTTGGCTTCATTCTCTCCTCATCCTTGAGGCTTATAACACCCTCCATCTAACAGACCGCCACTCATCCCCTCTGAAACCCACCACCACCCCTCCCCGAAACGTTACCTCTTCTGTGAAACTTCCCCAACTCTCCTGGACATCTAACTCTACTTGAGCACTGAATTCTAAATCAGATTATTTACATATATTTATTCCTCACAAAGGGCTTCCCTGATAGCTCAGTTGGTCAAGAATCCACCTGCAATGCAGACCCTGGTTCAATTCCTGGGTCAGGAAGATCTGCTAGAGAAGGGATACGCTACCCATTCCAGTATTCTTGGGCTCAGCTGGTAAAGAATCTGCCTGCAATGCGGGAGACCTAGGTTCGATCCCTGGGTTGGGAAGATCCCCTGGAGAAGGGAAAGGCTACCCAGTCTGGTATTCTAGCCTGGAGAATTCCATGGACTATATAATCTATGAGGTCAGAAAGAGTCGGACAAGACTGAGCAATTTTCACACTCAGAAGGGAGCACTGGAGGGGAGAAATTCAATTCAATTCATATTTGTCTTCAAGGAGTAGAGAGAATAGATATTTGAAGACAATTACTGAATTTCCATCTTCTGACTTTTCTGTTGCCACAGGCTCCCAGTTTCTTCAAGCTGTGTCATCAACATCCTTTCATCATCTGAGTAACTTATCTTTTAACAGGCTTCCCTTTGCTGCTGCTAAGTCACTTCAGTCATGTCCGACTCTGTGCAACCCCATAGATGGCAGCCCACCAGGCTCCCCCATCCCTGGGATTCTCCAGGCAAGAACACTGGAGTGGGTTGCCATTTCCTTCTCAATGCATAAAAGTGAAAAGTGAAAGCAAAGTCGTTCAGTCGTGCCCTGGGATTTTCCAGGCAAGAGTACTGGAGTGGGGTGCCATCGCCTTCTCTGTTCCCTTTGCTGATGTGTTTTAAATGAAGCTATCTGGGGTAGGAAGGGTAGTACCTAAAAGGCCACATGATTTGTAGGCCTTCCAGGGAGGCCTCCAGGACACTCACCTTTCCATCTGATCTTCCTTCTTACATGTTGCTTGGACGCTGGCTTACCTTGAACTAAGGAAGGGCATGGTCTGCAGTTTCACCTTCTGCTAGGTCTGTCTTTGGAGTCCCATGTTCTGCTTCCTGGCCTAGCCTGCAGAAACCCCGACATGGCTACTTACATAGTTCAGTACCATCTGTGAACCATGTGACTAGCTTTTAAAATCAGATAATGTCTTTGATTACTCATGTATTTACTGGTACAGTAGGGCTTCCCTGGTCTTGTGACTCAGATGGTAAAGAATTGCCTGCAATGTAGGAGACCTATGTTTGCTCCCTGGGTCAGGAAACTCCTGGAGAGGGAATGGAAATCCACTGCAGTATTCTTGCCTGGAGAATTCCATGGACAGAGGAGCCTGGTGGGCTACAGTCCACGAGTCACAAAAAGTCAGAAACAACTGAGTGACTAACACTCTCACTTTTCAATTTCACTCTGGGTCCCTTCCATCAAGGATTTGCAGGTTCTTTTAAAGGCAAGACTGGATCCCATCTGACTCTCATCATCCTACCTAACGTTTGTGGTTTAGGCTCGACACCTCTGGTTTTTGTTTGTGTTATTTCAACTTATGTTATCATGCCATTCTTACTGTTTGAACATGAACAACTATGGTAGAATGCTTTTATTGTGAAGCTACAAGCTATATGTATTCAGAAGCAACATTTTTTAAACACAACTCTTAACCCATGTATACATTTCTAAGCCCAATTAAGATGAATAAAATGTTTATAAGTTGAATTATATAACTTCTTTATCCCTGATGTGGCATAAATTTACTTAAGAGAAACAACCATTGTCTCAGCTATGTTCCAGAGGCTATAGCATGCAAAAACAAATGAAGAACAAATTTGGTGCCACTGTTCAAACTCACATTGGAGAAAAATGGTCCTAACATGGATACAATTTTTCTCTGGGTCTTCATTAGATTGAAGCACTGTTTTCTATGGTAATGACATAGTATTTCACTAAATTACAGGTGTGTTTGGGAGTTCATAAGCTCTTCTAATATTCTGAGAACAGATTTGCAATATCAATGACCATGATGGGTTTTTGTTTTTGTTTTTTTTGTTTTGCACTGATACACTTTTACAATATATATGACTTTGGTTTACAAGAAAATATTCTTTTTAATGCTGAGTTCAATTGACCAAAAAAAAAAAAAGACGAAGAAGCACAGATGCTGTGAATAACAACAGAATGTGCAATGCAATTTAGCTTTGTGCTTCCTGGGAAGAACCCACTTCTCCTATAATAAATAGAGTGGCCAGTAGTGACAGTAATGCTGTTAGAAAGGGGAACTAAGCTGTGCTCACCGGTGTCTAATCGACAGTGCCGCAGTGCCTCCAGGGATGAAGTGCAAGTGCTGGGTTACAAGTCATCTCGTGACTTTTTGTGGTTCAGTGATTTATCTTCATAAAACACAAATGACAGGCAGTTTTCTGTTGTTCCTTTGAGTGAAATATGGTTTGCTTGCAGTGTGTTTTGTGAATTCACCAACTATGGCTATGTACACATAATTTGTAATCAGGTTCATGCATGAGTAGCTGAAATATAAATAGGAACACTTAAGACTGTCTCAAAATCAGATTTCATTCTCCATTTATGTGGTCATAGCAGGAGAGTTTAAAGATGTATAATAATAAGCCTTGGTGAATGTTTGAGCAATTCAGAAAAGAAATAAAAGCTAATGGGAACCAAAAAGAGAAGAGCCATAATGTTACTGAGCTAAGGATAAGACTGAATAAGGTTAACTTTTTTTTTTTGAAATAAATCATGGAACAGAGTATCAAAATGAGAACTTAAATTTTCTGGCTTAATCCTATTTGATCTTCTGAGCTCAGTTATTTCCCTCTGATTTTTGGTTTGGAGCATAATAATTCACATTTCTAAGTATAATTAATATAAATTTATCTTAAAATTTTCCATGTCCACCTTATAAACATCTCTGCGGGGATGTTGTCAACAAGCCTCTATTTTACTTATAGTCCATAGCTGCCAGATTAATCTTATAAAGATATCTTTAACTATGCCACTTCTTCACTTCTTGAAATTCTTCTGAATATAGTTCAAACTTCTTAACTTAAAATTCAGAGTCCATCATGAGTTGGCATCAATCAGTACCTCTTGCCATGTTTCCTGCATGCAAAGTGCTCTTACCGAAGGACACGTAGTCCATTTGTTCATTTAGCAAACACGCATTGCGCATTGAAGCTCTGGGGATTCAAAGATAAAAATATGCAGTTCATGTATATTTATTGATGCGTTCAAGGAGCTCAGAAAGGGACAGAAATAGTGCAAACAAAATAACCTGCTAAACTTCCATCCCTTTATTCTTAAAAATCCCTTCATTTCAAGTAACCTTACTATCCAAATGCATTAATGAAAACTTTTCTATGGGATTTCCGTGGAACTTCTCCCTAATCCCCTGAAGAGAACATAAGCCATCCATTCCAAAGATCATTGTCAGTTATTTATTTTAGCACTAGGCAATATATACTTAATTTACATACATATGCACTCCAAAAATCAGTATCTCTGAAGTCGGAGATAATGTTCCAAATCGTTCCTTTCCCCAACAATCACCAGGAATTTGTAACTGCAGAAAAACTGCATATCTGTTGAGTAAGTAAAACATTCATGTTTACTTGGAGGTAGAATCATTCTTATTTCCTCCTTATAAATGTAGGAGAGAAAAGTTACCATTTCTCTCAACCATGATGGCAGTAAGTATAAAATCACATGATTCAATGATTGAAATAAAAAACAACATGCTTTCAAAAAGTTCACAGAACATTTTTTACAATTTCATATTGATGAAATTTTTATTTTTATAAAGGCAAATGAAGCATTCCTATAGAAATAATAATAAATGATTTTCTCCATAATATACAATTTTGTTTGTCATATCATCTAATCTCTTATAATTAATTCTTTTGAAGTATTTCAGTCTATCTTTTCATAAAATATTTAGTAATAAAACTTGCACAATTAGTATTAAATGACTCTAAAATTGCAAATAAGTGAAATTTATACT
>SJYF01000483.1:2286179-2296511 GCA_006410515.1 Procapra przewalskii | reverse complement strand
CCCCAAGAGGCCTTCCATTTTTTTCTTTAAAATGGCATTTTTATTTAATCATTTACTCCAATCATTAGTTTAGGCTTTATTCTGTAAAGGAAAATGATGCCTTGGTAAACAGTTTAGGTTTTGTGAATCATACAGTCTCTGCAGCAATTGTTTAACTCTTTAGAAAGATGATCTATATACCATGTGAGTTTGGCTACATTCCAGTAGATTTTATGTGGACTCGAACATTTGAATTTTATATGATTTTCACATGTAATTTAATAGTTATTCTTTTCATTTATTTTCAGGGTTTTAAGATGTGAGAACTATTTTTAGCTCCCAGGCTATACAGAAACAGATGGTAGCAGGCAGTATTTGGCCTGTAAGCTTTGGTTTTCAGACCTCTGATCAGAGGCTTGGAACCATCCTTGCTTCATCGATTTTCTCTCATTCCGATTTTGGATGCTTTTCTATGCTAGACTTGTCTTTCTTTTGTGAGGCTGAGGTGCACCTTCAATAACTTCTACCTATGGATTCTAGATTAAGCTATCTGGAGCAGTCTAGAACAAACTATCTTCCCTTTGCATAGGCCTTTGTAAGTGAAAGAAAGCCGCTGTGACTCAGATTTCTGTGTGTCTTAGTATTCCTTGTACTATTTCCAGGTACTTTTGTTCAAAGGCTGTTCTCTTGTCTTTGCTCCTTAATTATTCTTTGTAAAATGAATACAAACTGAACGGTATCTTTTAGTTATTTTCTGTCTAATGGGGAACTAAATGGATTTTGTTTTTAAAGATCTTTGTACTAAGCAAGAGTGAAATATGATTGTTAAGGAGTTCATTTATTTAGTTGGTGTCTAGTTAAATATAACCTAATTCATTATAATGATATCTTATTTGTAAATGATTAGATAATCCTGGTATCATTTATCATACCTATTAGTGGTCAGTTAGCACAAATAACTGCTGTGGGGAGGAAGACTTGTCCTTTATTCCCGTCTAGGTTCTTTGGCTGATTTAAAAATTAAATTGAAATAGATTAGCAGCAGGAAAGCAAGTATAATTTCGTATGTATGGCGCTCACAGAAATATGAGACTCAAAGAAGTAACCAGTGTACACAGATTTTATACCTTTTTAGACAAAGATTAAAAAAAAATCTGTGAAGAACTGACAAAAATTTAGGCTTGGGGTAGCAAATTAAGAAGAATAAGGATTGTTTATACAGCCCTCTTGGCTCTAACTTTCCTCTTGCTGGTGATAAGGAAGCCTGTTAGCCTCCTAGTACAGGGAGGGAATTTTTTCACATGAAAGACTTACTTTTTGCTTTCAGGGAGACCAAGAGGGTGTCAGAGTATTCTTATTGTGCTGGCCGTTTCTTAAGTAACTTTTTTTTTTTTCAAAATAATCAATATGCTGAAATAGCATTTTCTGGGACGGCATATTCTATTTTCCTTCACAGCTAGGCCCTATTTGGTCCAGTGGAGGAGAGAATGATTTATAATATTAAAGAAACGTGAGATATCAATTGTAGCTACACTGAATTTTCCTAGATCAAAATATATTAATTTTTATTTGCAAAGCTCTGTTGATATTAAAAATTATTTAAAACCGAATAATCTTTTTAAGAAAGGTCTTTCCTCTTGTATTTAACAGGTTCCGGGTTGAATGACGGCCAGTGGCATGAGGTCCGTTTCCTAGCTAAGGAGAATTTTGCTGTTCTCACTATCGATGGAGATGAAGCCTCAGCAGTTCGAACTAACAGTCCTCTTCAAGTTAAAACTGGCGAAAAGTACTTTTTTGGAGGTAGGACTACTTTTTTTTTATTGGCTACCTAATGCATTGTTAAAAATGGAGTTTCAATAAAGTCTGATTATGAAGTATTTGCGTTGGTTCAGTGGACTGAGTAGATCTCAGATAAAAGCAGACAAATTCTGTAATTCCACTGAACTAAAAGGAGCAGTAAATTTGTTATTTCTTCATGATAATATTAGCATGCTATCAACATTTTCTTCTAGTGCCAATATTCTAAGTATAAAGCATGAGATTCTGAATCCCTTCATTCTTAAAATATTGTTCTTAAGAATCATGTTCTTGGATTATATATTACTTATCTGTTGCTGTGTTACTAATTACTCCAAACCTTAGTAATTAATGTTTGGCTTAGGAGAACAAACATGTAATATTATCTCACAATTTCTCTAGATTGCAAATTCAGAAATGATTCAGCTCTTCTGAGCTTGTACTCAAGTTGTTGGCCATGGCTATATTATATGAAGTTTTAACTGGGCTGGAGGGTCTGCGTCCAAGAAAGCACACTCACTTGGCTGACCGTTTGTGCTGGCTGTTTCTCTAAGTATGAGAATAAGCCTACTTGAGAACAGTCATCTTGTTTATCTTGTTTCTTGCTGTATCCCCCAAGGTCGTATAGAAATTCCTGGAATATAGTAGATGACCAATAAATATTGGTAAACAAATCAGCAAACTGAAAAATAATTGAGGCAAACATTTTATTCATAATTATCTAAAAGAAGAAATAGAAGCCCTAAGAGCTATACTGAGTTGCAGTCTCGCTTGCAGTCCAGCTTATAGACTTACACGGAGTCTGCAGCCAGTCACAGAATTCAAGACCTGGGACTCCTGCACCGGGGTGTTTTTCCCCTTTCCATCTCAGTGTGATAATGAGTGACAACCCAGAGACAGAAGTCTTGAACTAGACCCCCGCTTCTTTAATCTCCCATGGCTGTTCACTGGGAGTTAGAGCTATATATTTTTTAAGTCTCTCAATAAATATTTGATGAGCAGAGGAAAGCCAGACAAGATGTCTTATGAGCGAATAAACTGGACTTACTGATGTGAAAAAAAGTGACCCAAGAGCTAAACTGTTTTTTTTTTCCCAAATCATATTTAACATGATGGGCTTTTGGCTAACAATTTTCATTTCTGTCGGAAAGTGGATCACAATAGTCAGTTGGAAGGCTATTGATAATCCTGATTCATCCAAACGACAGTGGAATATCTTTGGCCATGAATGACCTTGCTGAATGCTTAAGGCAAGTTTTGATCTATTTCCATCTAGATGGGTAGGCAAAAAGCTATAACACAAATTTATGGCATAGAGTTTATAGGATATGAGGGCTTTATAGTGTTCTATTTACTATTGCTTTCCTGATTCTGGTTTTCAGACCTGGCGGCAGGATCATATTTCCTCCTCCTTGGGTCTTTGGTCTGCCATTGAGAAATACTGTGAGCAAATGATCATGATGCTTCTTTGGTTATATCTTCATTGTCTAAATCCTCAGAGCGTAGGAGAATCGCTAGAGGAACTTGTCACAACCCAGATTCTCGGGCCCCACTCCTAGAACTTCAAAATGCAGGATGCTAAGAAATTGAAGAATTCTAAACTTTAGGTGATTCTGAAGCTAGGTATCTGAGGAACAGAATTGTAGATCTAACTTAGCCAATTTGCATAAGTATTAGATTCTTTTTTATATTTATTTATTTTTAATTGATTGATGATTGTTGTTCAATATTGGTTTATTTCTACCATACAGCAACATGAATTAGCCGTAAGAGTACATATGTCCCCTCCATCTCAAACCTCCTTCCAATTCTACCCTTTCCTACCCCTCTGAGTTGTTACACAGCCCCAGTTTGAGTTCCCTGGGTCACACAGCAAATTTTCACTGGCTATCTATTTCACATAGGATGGTGTGTATGCTTCCCTGCTACTCTCTCCATTCAGCTCTAGATTCTTTTTGAAAAACAACATCAGCCACTGACAAGTGAGACGGGTAAGAAATAGCTACTCTCAGAAAGTTTTTCCACCATGGAACAGTGAAAGGAAGCCCCAGTCAGGGTCTGGCACACATATTGTTGTTGTTTAGTCGCTAAGTCGTGTCTGATTATTTTGCAGACCTGTGGACTGTAGCCTGACAGGATCCTCTGTCCATGGGATTTTTGAGAATACAAGGGAATACTAGAGAGGGTTGCCATTTCCCTCTCTAGGAGATCTTCCCAACCCAAGGGCTGAACCTATGTCTCCTACATTGGCAGGTGGATTATCTATGGCTGAGCCACAAGGGAAGCCCCTGGTGCCCATACAGACATTTATTTAAAAAGAACAACACTGTTAAAACTCCTTTGTCAGGTCCCTGAAGTCCTTGCCCTCTGACTTGCCTTCTCTTGAATAAACTGTCCTCTTCGGGCAGCTGTAGCAATATATTAGAGCCAGAATTCAGCTACACTCAGAGCCAGAGCCAGGCAACAGAAAGCTCCTAAGCTAATAGCTGGCACGGATTCACTGATCCAGAATCTAGGACCATCTCTGTGGCTTCAGGCCACAGACCTCACTGGAGTCTTATCCCACTTTCACACAGTTTGTGGCTGTCTCTGAAAGATGTTTTGCCAAAGTACATATCCTTAATGTCTTTAATTTCACCACTGAGATCTCTTTCCTAACATTGACCTATCACTTATGCTAACTGACAAAGCACCATTTTTACAAATAAAAACTCGACTTTCAGAAACTGATGACAGGAATAGTTAGCAGCAGTCCTGGAGCAGTGGCGTCTGGAGTGGCTGCAGTGTGTTTGAGAGCATGCTCATGACCACCTCTGGCGTGTGGCCGCCTGATTAGAATGCTAGCTGCCTCTGGACTGTAACTTAAAACATGCACACGCAACTTCATGCTCTCTGTGCTGAAAATTTAAAGTGGCAGATGTTGTAATGATGATGTCTTAAGGAATATTAGTCTGGTGGAAAGGAGAATTGACTTTGTTCTACAATGGAAGCTTTGAATCATACACACCTCATTTGGAGCCATGGCTTCACTTAGTTGATAGGTCATTTTAACAATTTATCTTACCTTCTTTATCTATTAAAAGGCAATAGAATCTGTTCTGTGAACATTACACAGCATCACCTGTTAAACACAAGGTCTGACCCCAGGGAATGCTAAATGCTGACTGCCTTTCTAATTCACCTGGGGTCTTTTTTAAACTCACTCAGTACAGCCCTTTCCAAGGAAAATTTCAGATTTCAGATCATGTGTTTATCTCAGGTCTCTTACCAACTGCTTGACTACTCAAAGCATTTCTTCCTCCTTAGTCAGTAAAAATCAAATTGCTTTCCTGCTGGGTGAAAGCCTTAAGTGAAGGCATCCTGCCCTTAAACATGTCCACAATTTGCTTAATTTGAAGTTAAGTCCTGTTCACGCAGCTGCTTCTGCCACCAGAGGATGTCGGAACCCCCCAGTGTGGAGCTCTTTGTCTCCAAGCCTGCTCCCTGCTCATCCTAGGAAAGCTCTTAGTTCTCCTCCGTAACACTCTCAATCAGACGTTTAAGCTTGGAGAATTATCTCGCCTTGTTCTTTCTTGGGAATAAACACAAAAAGAAAGATTATTCATTTGGGATGTTTCCTCAAAGAAAGTTATTTTAACTGATTTAGCTTTTTTGCTCTATCTCCTAGCTTGAATTCCTTTTCATAACACTTCATTAATTTTAATAATCAAAAGAATTATAAACAAAATAATTCAATTTATTATTGACTGCTTACCTGATAATTGGCTTTCTGATACAGGCCAAGGATCATGGTCATGAAAGAGTAGAAAGATTTTTAAATTTAAAAACTTTTTTTTAGGTTTGGTATTTTGATTATCCTTGTGTTTTAGGAAACGAAGCCAAAGGAGCTGTGGGGCAGAGAGGAGATGTAAGAAAGTTCCAGAGATAATCTATTCAGAAAGGGAGTTCTAGGAACACATTGATGGTGGTAGCTCTCAAAAGTATCAGACCATTTGAAAGTGGCAAGAGAGAAGCGGGGAGGGATAGCATTGGGGGCTGGCTGGAGTCTGATTGGAATAGAATTAATGAGGTCTAATGAAAGGGTACATTCCCTCCCAGTTACAAATCTAAGCTCATTAGTGTATGTATATATATATACACATAGGTATGTGTATATATATATACACATATGCATGCGTGCTAAGTCACTTAAGTCATATCCAACTCTTTGAAATCCTATGGACTATATAGCCCACCAGGCTCCTCTGGCCATAGGACTCTCCTGGCAAGAATACTGCATGGGTTGCCATGCTCTCCTCCAGAGGATCTTCCGGACCCAGGGATCAAACAGACAAATCTCTTCAGTCTTCTGCATGCCGGCAGGTTCTTTACCACTGGTGCCAGCTGGGAAGCCCACATACATATAACCTTTTACTCCTCATTGAAATAGAGCATGAATTCTAAATAGCTATTAGATTGATATGTAAATATGTTACCCACCAGGGCTCTTAGACTCCTTAGTCAGTAGAAATTGATCAGACGCCAAATACGATATTCAGGCAAGGTTTTATGGGATCCCCTGCTGCATCCAGTTGGAGTTAGGAAAAAACAACAGGTTCTTTTGCTGGCTTGCAATGGAAGTGAGGCAAGCTGGTTCCTTACAAGGGGAGATGGTAGGGGTGTGTCCAGGAGTCAGGGCGAGAGGTGGCTCCAGTGTTTTGCCCTCCCCTTTGGTGGTGGCGAGTGCAGGGGACATGTGCAGTTCCCTGCCTTTGCTCCAAAATTCTGTTTTGCTTCCAACACCCTGTTTTGCTCTCAGCTCTTCAGAAGTGGTAGGGTGTTTTGGATTTTTTTCTTTTTGTCTTTTTGTATCTTCTTGTCATAAATTTGCCCTAACTGCAAATGCACAGAGTAATTTTTAGTCCCTAATAGTTTCTTTGTATTGTGTCCCTCAAGGAGACCTTAGTCCAGATGTACGCATTGCAGTACTGCAGCAGTGTCCCAGGCTGCAGGGCTTAGCCTGTCTCAAATATAAATCTACATAAAGCAGTACTCACTGAAGCAAATGAAAGGTTTGTTTCCAGTTCTGATGTTCACTGGCTGTTATTATGGCAAAATGCCACCAGCCCCACATACTTTTGAGCGTCTGAATGTTTCCTAAATGATCTGTTAGTCACTCAGTCATACCCAACTCTTTGTGACCGCACAGAGTGTAGCCTACCAGGCTCCTCTGTCCATGGAATTCTCCAGGCAAGGATACTGGAGTGGGTTGCCATTTTGTTTTCCAGGGGATCTTCCCAGCCCAGTGATCAAACCTGGGTCTCCTGCATTGCAGGCAGATTCTTTACCTTACCATCTGTGCAATTGGGGAAGTCCTTAGTGATCTAAAACATACCACAACTTAGTCATGAAAGGCTTCCCACATGGTTTCTCAGGAATTCCCAGGTTGACCTGTCTGTCACCAGACTATGTCCAGGATCATTCTGTTGAGGGTCCAGTTTTCCTTCCTGTGAAAGGCCAACTGTTGTTGCACCTATGAGAAAATCTATTGTTTCGAGGTTTATTTTCTAGACCCTTTTTGCTACTTTCCACAATAAATGGAGGAAGAACTGTTTTATCAAATGATATGATATATTGGGGGGGGGGGTTCTTCCCAGGTGGCTCAGTGGTAAAGCATCCTCCTACCAATAGAGGATATGCAGAAGGCTCAGGTTCAGTCCCTGGGTCAGGAGGACCCCCTGGAGGAGGAAACGGCAGCCCACTCCAGTATTCTTGCCTGGAGAACTCCATGGACAGAGGCGCCTGGCGGGCTGCAGTCTGTGGGGTTATAAAGAGTCAGGCACAACTGAGCACGTGTACATGCTCAGGTTAGACGACATTCTTTTCAGTAGTCTGGAAACTGAATCTTAAACTTCTTTGTACTAAGTTTCCAAGTCTACTTGTAACAAAGTTTGAACTGGATGGCTTAAAATAGCAGAAGTTTATTCCCTCACAGTTTTGGAGGCCAGAAGTCTGAAGCCATGGTTCAGTAGAGGCCAAGGATCAGCACGCCTGATTTTCTCTAAAGGCTCCAGGGAAGAGTATTTTTTGGCTTCTCCCACCTTCTAGGAATTTCAGGCAATCCTTGGTTTCCCTTGGTCTTGTGGATGCATTTTTCAATCCCTGCCTCCATCTTTAACAAACCACTGCTCACTGTTTCTCTGTGTCCATGTCATCAGACTGGGGCTCTATTAAGTGACCATTACTGCCTCATTTAAGTTGATTACATCTGCAAGGACCCTATTTCCCCATGGACAGTGGAGCCTGGCAAGCTAGAGTCAATGGGGTTGCAAAGAGTCAGACATGACTGAGCAACTAAGCACATAGAATTTTAAGGAAATAAATAGAAAATATTTGTGAAAAAATTCCCTGACCACACTAAGTTATGGTGGGTGAGAACTCATCTCTGATAAATGTTAGAAAGCTTTGTGCAAATAAAACAGAAGTGCAAATGATATGAAGAGCAATTGTTGTTTTGTAAGTGTATCCCATGTGCAAGAAATAATTAGGATAAGAGTATACTTTAGACTTTGTAATAATCAGGATTCTCCAGAGAAACAGACAATAGAACATAACAATATGTATTGTATATGTCTGAGAGGGAGAAAGAAGATTTATTGTAGGTATAGGCTCCCAGGGTTATAGAAACCAGAAGCCTCACAATGCAATGTCTGCAAGCTAGAGAACCAGGAATGCAACTGTGTGATTCATTAGAGTCCAGAGGCCTGAGACCCTGGGGATCCAGTGGTTTAACTCCTAGTCTCAAAGGCTGCTGGTATAAGTCCCAAAGTCTGATCCCACATCCAAGGGCAGGAGAATATAGATATCTCAGGTCAAAAAAAGAGAGAATTTGCCCTTCCTCTGTCCTTTTATCCTATTGGGCTCTCAACAGACTAGATGATGTCCACCCACTTTGATGAGAGCCATCATCCATACTTAGTCTACTGATTCTAATGCTAATCTCTTTTAGAGACACCCTCACAGACACACCCAGAAATAATGTTTTGCCAGTTATCTGGCCGTCCCTTAACCCACTCAAGTTGACACATAAAAGTAACTATCACAGACTTGGAGTTAGCAAACTCTTGGGGCAGGACCATATGTAAATACAAGGTGCAAGGTGATGGGGGTTAGGGGCAGGGAGACTTTACCCACTCTGCTTAGCTGACCTGGAAGTTTTCAGAAATATAGGAATTTGGAATTTGACCTTGATTTGTAGTATGATGAAAACTATCACTACCAACAAAATGAAGATAGTAGACTCGCTATAGATAATGATCATGCTGGAAATAAAACACTCACACACATACAAAAGGGTACCATGAGAAGAAGATGAATTCCCGCAGCTTTTTCATTCCTCATTAGAGCTTAAATGACCTTTCCAAAATTGCACATATTTAAGAAGAAGTTGTCATCCTAATGGCATGCTGTACTGGTCTTGGAATTTTGTATAATGTGTATCTACCAAGCTGTAAAATAGAAGTGTAGAATCATGAAGATATCATAAAGTGTTCCCATAGAGTTGTTTATCTTAAAACAACCAGGAAAATTCGGAAAAACACGCTTGACACCCATTGCTATGTATCTGGTCTCTTCCTGGAGTAAGGCAATTCCTATCTTTGAAATATAAATACTGGGTACCTGTGCTGTTTTGTACATTAAGTGTTTTCACAAGAAATGCCATCAAAGAAAACATACGTGATATTACTTTGGGACGTGAAATCCTTCAACTCTGTTATTAGATCAATGTTCAATTTTCTCTTAACTAGTTGAAATAATAGTAAATCTTCTTATCTTTTTCTGGCCTGCTTCTCCAAATCCTTGGTTATCTTTAAGGACTTTCTTTCCAAAGATGCATTTATCTTTCTGTTATAGAACAGGGACCTACATTTATTCATTTATACCTAGAGAGACCATGGAGCCCTTCATATAATTCAGGTTTATGCTAGATGCTGGTGACCTATTGATACAAAAAGGAGACAGAATCTCTAGCCTCATGGGATTTATAGTTTTTGCTCTCATATTACCATGTGTCTCTTTATAAAGTTATCATTTTACTTTTTTTGTACAATTCTCTTGTTAACGTATACCTACTCTAAGCCCTATCTGTTTTGCTCTTAAGACCTTTCAACTGATTGGATGAGGGTTACATCGTCAAGGATCACCTATTTTATTTAAAGTCAATTGAATGTAGATGTTACACCACATTTGCAAAACACCTTCACAACAGCACCTAGAAGAGCGTTTGATCAAATAACTGGGTTTTAATGGCAACCCACTCCAGTGTTCTTGCCTGGGGAATCCTGTGGACAGAGGAGCCTGGTGGGCTGCTGTCCATAGGATCGCACAGAGTCGGACACGACTGAAGCAACTTAGCAGCAGCAGTAGAGCCTATCTATGTTGGCAAAACTATCACAAAGTACTTTTATGTGTCCTGGATTCTCTTTGGTGCTCGGCTTTCTTCACAGTCCAACTCTCACATCCATACATGACCACTGGAAAAACCATAGCCTTGACTAGACAGACCTTTGTTGGCAA
>SJYF01000483.1:2248036-2263819 GCA_006410515.1 Procapra przewalskii | reverse complement strand
TCGTTCACTTTGAATAGATTACGAAACAACTATAATTGAGTTAGGAATAAAGGCATTGGGACATTTTCTTAATTTTTATGCTGTATATTTTCCAAAATAAAGTGCTTAATATAGCTATCCTAATTCTTTATTTCTAAACCGTAGTACACATATTTCCTTATTAACTCCAATAAATAAATCTCTAAGTAATAAAAGAGGTGGTGAATTTTAGCAAGTAGAAGATGTAAGACATAGGTAGTCCATTGACTACATGTAGATACCACTGTTAGGCCCTTACAATCATATTTAGCCTTCCAGACTCCCAGGATGGCAAAGATCAATCAGGACCCTTCACACTGAAGAGGCTTTGGATCTGAGACTGAATTGTTTTCTGTAAGCCAGTGCTACCAAAAGCTTCAATGAGGCCATGTGTTATAAACCCCTAAACTGTCTTCTGTACTAAAAATTCTACCCTTTTATTAGTCCACATCTTCACTTCTGTCTAAAAGAAAGACATGTCTAACTCTGGTCATCTCAAAGCTAATGTGCATACTTAATCCAGTCTCTCTCATCTCTCTTCCGTGACATCAATGGACTTAAAATTAATCCATCTGCCTCTTTCTTCCTCTCCATCTTTTAATATGTTCCAGTTTCCCGGATTCCACAAGTAAACAAACCCAAGTAAACTGCATATCATCTCTTGACCTTGCCCTTCCTTCGCAATAAGAGCCTGTCTCTCTCATTAGTTAATGGGTGAAACTTTTTGAAAGAGTATTCAATATCTGTTGCCTGACCTCCTTCACTGCCACTATGTTCTGGCTCTTACTATCATCTCTAATAATAAGAACAATAAGCTAGCAAGAAGGTAAAATGTTATTTGTAACCATAAATATGTTCTGTAGAAGATGGAAACTGTTACACATTTGGCCTTTGCTTTTCCTGAAAAACCTTGACGGGTTTCCCTTTGGAGACAAGTCTGGGAGTGAACTGGCCTGCTCAGTTTGGAGATGCAGAAGGTGATCCTGGAGGAAAAGAGCAGCAGAGGTGAGGAATGGAAGAGGTCAATGAGATGACAGAAGACAACACCCCCTATGATGCTAGCCCTTCACTGGGATCACTAACTCTCCAGCAAATCTAACCAACTGACTGAAATGCTTGGCTCCATAGGGGTGTCTGTGTCTTCCCTGATGGCTCAGTGATAAAGAATCTTCCTGCCAATACAGGAAATGCACGTTCGATCCCTGGATTGGGAAGATCCCCTGGAGAAGGAAATGGCTACCCACGCCAGTATTCTTGCCTGATGAGTCCCTTGGACAGAGATGAGCCTGGTGGGCTACAGTCCATGGGGTCACAGAGAGTTGGACAAGACTTAGCAACTAAACAGCAGCAATGTTTCTTCAGTGCTTGTTATACCTAGCACACATTTTATCTCACTTTATCATCACAATAATCCTGGGAGGTACCACATGAAATTGTCCCTATTCTACATTTGAGGAAATTGAAGGTTAGAGAATTTAAGTGACTTGTTATGGGTTAGAGAACTAGTAAGCAGTGGAGCAGGAATCATACACCTGGTCCTTAGTAGGTACTTGGTTTATATTAGTTGAGCTTAATTAGCTTGAGTGTTACTGTATGTCTTAGTGAACTGGCTAATAAGTATATTCTTGTTCTGGAGAAGGATACTTTCTTAAAGAATAATATACAAGGAAGGACTCATGCTGAGCTGATGCTTCTAATAGAATAACCTAGAAATCTATTATTATATTGTGGCGCTATCAGCATTAGTAAAAACTTTATTTGATTTCTGTTTTCCTCATTTATGCTATGAATAAAGGGAATAGCCTTAGGAAAGTGATTTGCCTGTCATTTGATCTTTATGAAGAAATTACACATAATTAACTTATTTCATTTTTAGTAAGTTACTAATTAGATGATTCATTGAGATTCCAAAGGATTAATCTTTTGGCTTCCAGCGTGTAAGTAAAAAAGAATCCACTATCATAGAGAAAACAAAATCATCAAGAGTTCTTGAGCCCCTGAAGAAAATAAATGATTGAACAACACGAATGGCAATGAGAAGCTTTAATCTGAGCATTTAAAGTGAAACAGAGACTGATGAAATCTTATGATCAAAGTAGTCAAGTTAAAACAGAAATAAATTATTTATATAGCTGAGAGTAACATTTTCTTTGTAATACTTATTTTTCTTAGAAATCAAAACCCATCATCTCAATTGTGTCATAATATTTTAGATTTCACAGCATGAATTTCTCTACTTCTGTATTATCAAATTAAATGTTATTGTTCCCAACATGGAACTTAACATTTAGTATCTAAAGGTCATTGCTGTATAAATGTTGAGGTGAAAAAAAATTTTCACAGCTGTATCCCATTACACTTGTCAGAAAGCATGGACCTGAAGAGCAAAGAGCAGTGTGAGATGGCCACAGTGTGGAGCAGTGAGAGATGCTGAGTGCTTGAATACCTCATAGTGGGGAGAATCTGATCCTGGGACATTTTGCCCACATTTTCATTTGAATCAGTGAGAATGTGGAAGTGTCGAGGATTAGGACTACATTCAGTTTATTTGATGTGACCTCTGTTGAGCGGAAAAGACTTTATTTCAGGAGACAGATATGTTAGCTCTTGATCTGCAAGTGATTTTAATAATTATGATGATGATTTTGTTGTATGTTATTTATAAGGAAAATCAAAGTGTTGATTCAGACTCTTATGATTGTTAACAGCCACTCACCATTCTCCAGAACCATGGAAACAGGCACAGCATGGAACCAACCATGGAGTTTCTCTCTTAATTCAACTATGAAATTGGCAAAATTTTATAATTAAATACTTGATCAGGTGCTGCTATCAGCCAGATTTTTTTTTTTTACCCCTTATTTTCCTAGAGTGTGTGCATAACTAGGACAGAGGCAATATAATCAATTGAAGAAATGGTAAAAATATTAAACCTTTTATTTGTATAAAATTTCTAGTTTTGTCTTTATGAACATGTGTGATCCAGGAGTTGGTGATGAACAGGGAAGCCTGGCGTGCTACAGTCCATGGGGTCACATAGAGTTGGATATGTCTGAGAGACTGAACTGAACTGATAGTATTATATAATTTACAAATAAAAATAAAGTTGTTTCTTTTTCAGTCAAGAAGTACAGTATAAAAATTTAGCAGGAACCAATATTTTAACTGAGATCAACTTCAGAGAGGAAGTCCTCCCTGTAAAAAGGAATTACTCTAAGGTCGGTTTACAAATTGTCATGAAGTAGCACATAGTCTCTATTGGAATTCCTTGATATTCCAGTCATCAATTCTTATCTCAAATGAAATCTATATTGGGACCCACCATCACCTTCAGAATGAACTTGGTCACTGTGTATTCAGACTTACATGTAATATTCAAAGGATGGCAAATAGCTTCATTTAGGATTAGTTTGAGCGCTAGAATTTAAAAAAAAAAAAAATTCAATAGGATTGTCTAAATATTTGACTCCTCCATGAGGCCTTCTCAATGCAAATTCTAGGTCTACATATCAAGAGGACTGACCTTGGCTGATAACATTTGAGAGAGCAGGTCACTGCTTTTCAATGGTTAATATGGGGTTTGTATTTTATCTTTATATCTCTGGTTATAAGGAATAGACTTGTTGGGAAGAAAGAGATTTCCCTTTCTACCTCTCTTGAGTTCTTATTGTTGCTCTAATAATAACACTGACATGATAGATTAAGAGAAAAAGAAATAGCTCTAAATCAGAGGTCTCATAGAAATAGGACCTAAAAGGGGTGACCAGAACAGGCAGCTTTTAAACTTTTGAGACAAGGAAGCAATAAATTTGAGAAGAATTGACAGGGCAGCTCACTTAGGTCTGGCTGTTTAATTAGTAAGGCATTTAAGCTCAGTTTGGGCTTGGGTAGTAAATTAGTAAAGAAGTAACAAGATTTGTTTATATGGGCTTCTTGGCCCTGAATTCCCTGTCTCTGCTGATGAGGATGTCTTTCTGCCTCCTGGTAAAGGGAGGGTACCTTTCACAGGGGATATTTATTTCTTGGTTTCAGATAGAGAGGAGCATCAAAGTATTCCTCTTGTATTGACCATTTCTTAAGTAACTTTAATAATCAATGTGCCATTTGGGGGCATATTTTGGGGCAGCCCACCTTCAGGACCCAACAGACTACAAAGCCTAAATATCAGCTCCCTTAACTTCAGGTGTATGTATCTCTTATAATCCCACCCATCACTCTCTAATAGATGTTCATGACGTGTGTGTGTTTGTGCATGTGTGTGTGTTCAGTTGCTCAGTCATGTCTTTGTGACCTGCCAGGCTCCTCTGTCTATGGAATTTTCCAGGCAAGAATACTGGAGTGGATTGCCATTTCTGCTGGAATAGGTGGATTCTGTTTCCCTGTGGTTTTCAAATTATAGGATGCTGGCTCCTAGAAGCTCACTAGATAGAAGTGTTAAAATCCCATCTCTAAAACAAAATAGTAAACTACTAGGCTAGTTTGGAATTTCCCAGCACATTCCAGGTGGTAGTCTTGAAACCAACTCCAGTATGATTTCTGTGCAGAGGGAAATCTCAACTTGAAATTTTCAGTCTAAATATTTCTTTTCCCCACTGTGAAAAAATATGCAGAATCATAAGATTAGAGTCATCATCTAGTCACCTTTCAAAAACAAAGGGCAGTTCACTCTTTTTTTTTTTAACCGCCTATATAACATAAGAAAGAGTGCTCTTTATCCTGTTGTTAAGTAAAGGCCTTCCCCATTGTTAATAAGTCAGAGAGGTGGTTCCATCACACAGCTAGCTGTTAAAATTGAAGTAGTATGTTATTAAAGCCTATTAGATCAGCAAAAGTCTATTCAAAAATTTTTTAATAGTAGGGTTTAAAGTCTAACTTAAACTGAACATATTATAAAGAATAACTAAGGCATCCCAATAGAGACTTGTTTCATGCTAATCCACATTTCAAATCAGTGTTTCCATATACAGGAAAGAAAATAAAAACAACTCTATAAAATTCCTTTTTCTTTAAATAAAGAGCAAGTACTTTGTGATCATTAGTGTTTACTGTGTGTGTGTATACAGATTTATAGAAAGTGTCAAAGGATGCGCACCAAACCTTGGATGGTGACCTCTGAAGAGGAAAGTTGGAATGGAGGGGTCTGCTTATTCTTGCCTTTTCCATTTTTGTATCGATGAGTTTTTTTTCATGGACAATTTGTTTAATTAACATTAACAAAATTCAAATCTAAGGTACTGTTAAGTGTCAAATATATTTTAAATGGTTCCCCCATGAAGAAATACAAAGTGCTTCATAAACATAATTTTATTATCATTGACGTGCATATTGTGAATTTACATTTAAATGAATAATTATTATTGTTAGAATATAAGATAGTCCTTGTATTCAGAAAGCTAGCTAAGGTTTATCAAAGCAGGATATTTCTTTTTCCTTTACAATTTGAAAATAGCTTTTTAAACCATTAAGCTTAAGTTCTGTGTGTGTGCTCAGTCGTGTCTGACTCTGCGACCCCATGGGCTGTAGCCCTCCAGGCTCCTCTGTCCATGGGATTCTCCAGGCAAGAGTACTGGAGTGGGTAGCCATTCCCTTCTCCAGGGGGTCTTTCCAACGCAAGGACTGAACCTGAGTCTCCTAAGTCTCCTGCATTGGCAGGAGCATTCTTTACTGTCTGAGCCACCAGGAAAGCCCTTCCTTTACAATTTAGTGACCATCATTTAATTAGCTAACGTACATGTTTTAAGTTTGGAAGGACTGATGTTGAAGCTGAAGCTCCAATATTTGGCCCCCTAATGCAAAGAACAGATTCATTGGAAAAGACCCTGATGCTGGGAAAGACTGAGGGCAGTAGGAGAAGGGGATGGCAGAGGATGAGATGGTTGGATGGCGTCATCAACTCAATGGACATGCGTTTGGGTAAACTCAGAGAGATAGTGAAGGACAGGGAAGTCTGGCATGCTGCAGTGCATGGGGTCGTAAAGAACTGGACACGACTTAGTGACTGAACAACAAGTTTTAAGTATCATTTTTTTTTAAGTTACATAGTAGATCCAATGAATGTGCCCTGACATGCAACTGTTATTCATGTCTTATATCTTGTAAGTTATTTTTAAAATTTGTAATGCTGAGCAGTGAAAATTAGAGAAAAATTTTTATATCCAAAATCTAATTACTTATAGTACATTTGTTTCTTCTGGGTAGTTTTCCAGATAAATCAGTAGCTTCCCTATTTTGTTGTTATTGAGACCTCATTGTTCTATAAATTTTATGAAACTGGAAAGTAAATTTATCCAGCCAGGTCACCTGGGTGGCTAAAAAGGAACTGTCTCGATGAATACTTTGTGCTTTCAAAGTCCTCACACCCACAGACCCTGAAGCTGGACTTTATTTAGAGGTAAGCACATCCCTGGTGTCACTCTCTGACCAGTTGAATTCAGTGAGACTGATGCATGAAACTGAAAGACCAGTTCATTACTTGACACTTTGTAATGGTTCTTCTTTTTATTGTTGACCTGATTCAGAGGTATCTCCTTTTTTATTGATCTACTTGAGAAGCTAAATTAATATTCAACCATATGAATAATATTGTGAAATCATTTTCATCCATGCCATGGTAAAGTCTGATAAGGTACTTACAATTTTGCATGTCTGAAAATGATTCTGCTCATTTTAAAAATGTCTTCAGTTCAGTTCAGTCACTCAGTCATGTCCGACTCTTTGTGACCCCATGAACCACAGCACACCAGGCCTCCCTGTCCATCACCAACTTCTGGAGTCCACCCAAACCCATGTCCATTGAGTCGGTGATGCCATCCAGCCATCTCATCCTCTGTCATCCCCTTCTCCTCTTGCCCTTAATCTATCCCGGCATCAGGGTCTTTTTAAATAGTCAGCTCTTTGCATCAGGTGGCTGGAGTATTGGAGTTTCAGCTTCAATATCAGTTCTTCCAATGAGCACCCAGGACTGATCTCCTGTAGGACGGACTGGTTGGATCTCTTTGCAGTCCAAGGGACTCTCAAGAGTCTTCTCCAACACCACAGTTCAAAAGCATCAATTCTTCAGCATTCACCTTTCTTTATAGTCCAACTCTAACATCAATACATGACCACTGAAAAAACCATAACCTTGACTAGATGGACCTTTGTTGGCAAAGTAATATCTCTGCTTTTTAATATGCTATCTAGGTTGGCCACAACTTTCCTTCCAAGGAGTAAGCATCTTTTAATTTCATGGCTGCAATCACCATCTGCAGTGATTTTGGAGCCCCCCAAAATAAAGTCAGTCACTGTTTCCACTGTTTCCCCATCTATTTGCCATGAAGTGATGGGACCAGATGCCATGATCTTGGTTTTCTGAATGTTGAGCTTTCAGCCAACTTTTTCACTCTCCACTTTCACTTTCATCAAGAGACTCTTCCCTTTTTCACTTTGTGCCATAAGGGTGGTATCCTCTGCATATCTGAGGTTATTGATATTTCTCCCGGCAATCTTGATTCCAGCTTGTGCTTCCTCCAGCCCAGGGTTTCTCATGATGCATTCTGCATACATACAGGGTGACAATATACAGAGAGATCCAGTAAGCAGGCCAGAGGTCACAGTATGTGGCTGGGCTGAAATTTGAAGTCAAGGTAACTTACTCTTCCCTGCAGGTGGAATGTCCCTGCACTCAGTCAGCATCCAGATGCGGACATCTCGGTCCAGCCAACATTCTCACCTCTGGCACTGGAACCTACTCTGCTGAGGTCTCCCTCTGACTTTACTCTTGCCATTTCTCTTTTACCAGTAGGCTTCTCCTGGCCTGTATTTATGCCACAGATAAAGGAACTACCCAGTAACTGTTTTTACCTGAATGTACAGAAAGCAATCTTCCATGCCACATATGTTACCCCTCAGAGGGTAGCTTCCCTTATCTCTAAATTTAGGGTATCTGCTCACTGTTGTCCCCTCATGCACAGCAAGCCTGTCTTATCCAATGTACTGAAAAGGAGCAATGTTTTAGGACAGAACTGTATCCCTTATGTAAAACATTACACTTCTAAACCACACACACATTCACACACCCCGTGGGTTGACCTTGTAGATGATGCTCAGTGGTTTAGGTTTCCTGTTCTGTAGGGTACTCTTGAACCACATAAATCCACTGTCTCAGCCATTGCCTAGGCTTAAAGACAATACCCTTTGCTCTTATTGAGCAATCCTTCTTGGTGGGCAGGGTGTGTTGGACCCCTCACCCATAATATCTTCTGTACTTGCAAAGTTGTGAAGATTTTGTCAATTTTTAGGCATTGGATATTCCTCTGAAGGCTAACTATTAGAGCACTGAAACGCTTCACACATTATGTTGTAAAGAAAAACAGTGATAATTGCATATATCCTTTCAAATAATTAATTTTGGATGAAGTTTAAACTCCTATCATTTCACACTACTGTTCATAATTCCTTCCATATTTTCAGTGGTCCTGCGGTACCAAAAGCAACACTCTCCTTTCCTGCTCTTTTTACAAATACTGTCTACTCTGTCTGTAATGAACTCCTGTTTGCCTCCTGAGGTTATGTGTCCTGTTTGACAAGACCTTTCTCCTCACTGCTCCCCTGAACCTCCACTGTCAGATACTCCATACTTTGTGTAAGAATTTGTTCATATTTCTCTAACACATGCGTAATACCACTCCACAATAACTACAGGCATGCCTGTCTTTTCCTGCATAGTGTATATATCACTGTGCTCTCCAGGGACAATATCTGGTCTGTCAGTTCAGTTCAATCACTCAGTTGTGTCCAACTCTTTGCGAACCCATAAATCTCAGCACACCAGGCCTCCCTGTCCATCACCAACTCCTGGAGTTTACTCAAACTCATGTGCATTGAGTCGGTGATGCCATCCAACCATCTTATCCTCTGTTGCCCCCTTCTCCTCCCACCTTCAATCTTTCCCACCATCAAGGTCTTTTCCAATGAGTCAATCCTTCTCGTTAGGTGGCCAAAATATTGGAGTTTCAGCATCAGCCCTTCCAATGAATATTCAGGACTGACGTCCTTGAGGATGGACTGGTTGGATCTCTTTGCAGTCTAGGGGACTCTCAAGAGTCTTCTTCAACACCACAGTTCAAAAGCATCAGTTCTTCAGTGCTCAGGTTTCTTTATGGTCCAACTCTCACATCCATACATGACTGCTGGAAAAAATCATAACTTTGACTATGCCAAACTTATTGGCATAGTAATGTCTCTGCTTTTTAATATGCTGTCTAGGTTGGTCATACCTTTTCTTCCAAGGATTAAGAGTCTTTTAATTTCGTGGCTGCAGTCACCATCTGCAGTGATTTTGGAGGGCCCCCCCCAAAATAAAATCTGACACTGTTTCCACTGTGTTCACATCTATTTGACATGAAGTAATGAGAATAGATGCTATGATCTTAATTTTCTGAATGTTGAGCTTTAAGCTAACTTTTTCACTCTCTTCACTATCATCAAGAGGCTCTTTAGTTCTTCTTTGCTTTCTGCCATTGGAGAAGGAAATAGCAACCCACTCCAGTGCTCTTGCCTGGAGAATCTCAGGGACGGGGGAGCCTGGTGGGCTGCCATCTATGGGGTCACACAGAGTCAGACGCAACTGAAGCAACTTAGCAGCAACAGCAGCAACATCTGTATATCTGATGTTATTGATATTTCTCCCGGCAATCTTGATTCCAGCTTGTGCCTCTTCCAGCCCACTGTTTCTCATGATGTACTTTGCATAGAAGTTAAATAAACAGGGTGACAATGTACAGTCTTGATGTACTCCTTTTCCTATTTGGAACCAGTCTGTTGTTATATGTCCAGTTCTAACTGTTGCTTCCTGATCTGCATACAGATATCTCAGGAGGCAGGTCACATGGTCTGGTATTCCCATCTCTTGAAGAATTTTCCAGTTTGTTGTGATCCACAGAGTCAAAGGCTTTGGCTTAGTCAATAAAGCAGAAATAGGTGTTTTTCTGGAACTCTCTTACTCTTTCAGTGATACAGCAGATGTTGGCATTTTGATCTCTGGTTCGTCTACCTTTTTGAAATCCAGCTTGAACATCTGGAAGTTCATAGTTTATGTACTGTAGAAGCCTGGCTTGGAGAATTTTGAGCATTAGTTGACTAGTATATGAGATGAGTGCAATTGTGTGGTAGTTTGAACATTCTTTGGCATTGCCTTTCTTTAGGATGGAATGAAAACTGAGTTTTCCAGTCCTCAGGCCACTGCTGAGTTTTCCAAATTTGCTGGCATATTCAGTGCAGCACTTTCACAGCATCACCTTTTAGGATTTGAAACAGCTCACCTGGAATTCCGTCACCTCACTAGGTTTGTTCTTGTGATGTTCCTAAGGCCCACTTGACTTCACATTCTAGGATGTCTGGCTCTAGGTGAGTGATCACACCATCGTGATTATCTGGATCATGAAGATCTTTTTTGTACAGTTCTTCTGTGTATTCTTGTCACCTCTTCTTAATATCTTCTGCTTCTTTTAGGTCCATACCATTTCTGTCCTTTATTGTGCCCATGTTTGCATGAAATGTTCCCTTGGTATGTCATGCAAAAACTGTCCATGGAATGAAAGTACGGATTAAAAATGGAATTGTCTGAGAAGTTTGATGCATTTGTCATGAACCGTTTTTTTTTCCTTTTGTCTTTAATTGTGTATCATTGATATTCATGAACTTTTTCCATAGCTGAACATATTGAAGTTGATATAGCATAGTTAATGTTCAGGAGCATGAGTTTTCAGAATCAGAAAGTATCCAGTATGGCCTGCATTTAGTTAGCAGTGTGAACCTGTTTAAGGCTAGTTAACAGATATAACTGGTATCACCAGGCGACTGTTTACTTTGTGAATAGCAGAGCCTCACGTCACCCAAATCCAGTCAGATCCTGACCTAGGCTAACACATACACACTATCACATAACATAAGAAAATTTTATTCATTCTAAAAGTTGGGTAGGAAGGTAGATTATATGCATTAAAAGCAGAATGTAAATTATAATAATTAAACCGGTAATATTTGGTAACGTGATATTTTATCTTCTGTAGTTTAAGGCCTTCTCTCTGAGGTTTGGGCTTCCATGGTGGCTTAGATGGTAAAGAATATGCCTGCAGTTCAGGAGACCTGGGTTCGATCCCTGGGTCAGGAATATCTCTTGAAGAAGGAAACGGCAAAATACTCCAGTATTCTTGCCTGGGAAATCCCATGGACAAAGAAGCCTAAGGGGCCACAGTCTATGGGACTGCAAAGAGTTGGGCAGGATCGAAGGACTAACACTTTCACTTTTTCTGAGTTTTGTTTGAACAATTATGCATAGTCTATCTATAAATGAGGATGGGCTATAGAAACAGTTGTTTACGATCTCTTATTTCCCTTCAATGACAGTAACATTACACTACATTCATGCTGCTTTTTATTCTTTTCAAGGTAATTTCACATGTTATCTGATTTTGCAACCACCGTCCAGTTTAATGCCAGACCTGTTTCCAAGCTTTCATTTGTATTGTTTTTGTGAAAGAAAATTCTGCCCCTGGATATGGTTACACGTGAAACATGCATTAATTCAGTGCACCAACACAGTGAAACCCATAGCAATTTCAGTTGTGCTCATCCAAGGACAGAATTAGGTTTTAGGATTTAACCCAGGTGGCATAATAAAATAGAAATAACCCGTTTACCTGAGGGCAATAGGAGCATAAAGAGACAATCTGAAATACAAGTTACTACAGAACAGTAATGGAATGCAACTGTTAAAACTGCTAATGAGTGTTGAACTTCTGAAATGAAATAAAAACAAAGAGAGAAAAGGGAAACACAAGAAAACTAAAGGGTGCCCCCAAAGTTGAGAAACATTTCTCAAATTTCAGAGCCCTTCCTCTATGGCCCCCTTCTTTTTGTTTATATCTCAGTTTCTGCAATGGCCATATAATCTCTTATGTTAATAATGCACATGCCTGTCTCCCATTCTGATTTGTTGGAGCCTGTGCGTCTTTGTTTTGTCCACTGATTAGTAATGCCAAACCTTTCGCAGATACTAGGCAATCAAAGCACGTTTGTTGAATTGCATTGAACTTTTAAACATGGGTGAAATTGTGCCAGCCATACCCCCACATATTTCCTAAATCTTAAGCAGTTTAACTAAGAAAAATAAAGGTAAAACAAACAGCTTTCTTTGCTGCATGAGCAAAAGTAAAACACAGCTTTCTGAGGTTTTACCAATATGAAATACAGTTATCCTAGCCATAATCTTAGTCTGCTGCTAAATATATTACCCATGACATGTAATTACAATGAGTAACTCGCTTTTTAAAGAAGATGTACTAATGTTAGCTGTGAGAAAGAAGTTGGCCATTTTTCCCCCTTAAAGCTATGCATCTTCTCCAGGTAATAAGATATGGCTTTGCAAGTAGAACATGTGAAAAAAAAGACAAATTGCGTACTATCTCAGAACCTCATTTTAATATTTAATTTTACTTTTGGTACATCCCGGTACACTTGAGAAAGCCTTTATTTACTTTTATTTCCTAGCATTAATTTTGTTGCTCTGAAATATACTGAGTACTTTACTAAGTGTTAAATTAGTTCTAATATTATGAATATAAAGTTTTACTTTTATGAATCAGTTTGTATTCCCAAAGTCACTTGTTGCTGAAATGATAGCACTGATTTTGAACTCTATTCTTCCCTTTTTTCAGGAGGAAGGTGGATGTCAGGCAATTCATTTCTATGCGTTAGCTTAATTCTCTCCTTACTGTCCTCATATAGGATGTGTGTCTCTGTGTTCCTAAGAACACATAAATGAGGGCATCAAACCTCAGACCCCACTTTCTAACTCTGTGCTTCTAAAGTGACTAGAATTAACAATCAACTAGTCATATGATGATGAGTCAAAGAGTACTGATAAATATTTATCATCTATTACCTTCCTGGCATAGTCTGGATGTGGCCCATGCTCTCTCATTTACTCTTCAAAACATTGCTTTTCATACATTGTTGATGGTTTGCAGAGGCTAAGGGAGGTTAAGTGACTTTGCAAAGTTACCATAGCTAGAAAGTCTCAAAGGTGAAGTCAAGTCCCAAGACATTCTGCTTCTAAAACCCATGCCTTTCCCACTCAAGTACACTGCTTTCCCTGGCAGCTCAGACAGTAAAGAATCTGCCTGCCATGTGGGAGACTCAGGTCTGATCCTTGGGTTGGGAAGATGACCTGGAGAAGTGAATGGCAACCCACTCCAGTATTCTTCCTGGAGAATCCCATGGACAGAGGAGCGTGGCGGGCTACAGTCGACTGGGTCATGTACAGTCAGACACGACAGAGGGGCTCACACTTGCACTTTTATGTACCAAGCTGTGGCCTGTCAGCTCCAAGCCTGCTGCTCTATGCTCTTTGTGATCCAGGACCTAGAATTCTGCCAACCACATTTATCCCTTACCAGCAGGTTCCCTACTGAGGTCCATCAACAGGGACTTTAGAATAAGACAGGAAGACGGGGGATGGGAAAGACAGATTGTCTTCCTCACTTTCTTACTCTTGCTGGAGACAGTTTCCAGCCTCCTGCTTTTTTTCTCCCCAGTACTCTCAGAATTGACTTCATCATGTCTTCTCAAAAAATAACAGAACTAGCCAGGGCGCGCCCTTCCTAAGAGGTCAGAACCCCAGCTACAGGTGGTTTCTTCCTCCAGCTTCTGATTCCTGCTAACTTCAATCTCTTCTCACTGTGGCCCCAGCCTAACAGGTGGTTGCTATTCCCCCAAAATACTATCTTAATGTGACCTCCACATCCCCTTTGCAGCTTTTCTGGTCTTTAACACATTTTAAACCAAACTCTTTAATATTTTTCAGCTTGTTAAAAAAAAGTCCTTTACACATAAATGGTAGAACCCCATGATGAATCTCTTGCAGGCACTTCAGCATTAAAGAGATGATTGTGCATTTTAGGAATCCATTTTTTTTTTTTTTTTTTGCTTTGAAGCCACTCTTCATTCCCTCCCCATCCCTTCTCCCACTCCCAGCCTTGATGGCTCACAGGGTGCCTCCAGGGCCCTATGAATCCATTTTTATTAATCTGAGCAAAATTAGCTTCCCTTTACTGATTTTATTTCTTTCAAGTGTTAATAAAATGCATTATTCTGCTGTTATTTTTATTGTTAATATTTCTGAAAATTAAGAGAAAAAAATCTTTCACTAAACTTACTTGTAGGATCCAAATATTCCATATAATATCTGATTCTTCTGTTGATCTCTCCATGAAATTATATAGCTGAAACAGTGTAATTTTAATATCCAGGTCAGCATCTCTTTTTCTTATATATGCCATACAGATAAATATTTTTAATTGAAATTAAATGTGTTCCTTATCTGAAGACCCAAGTTATTGTTATATGAAATATTTAGGAAAAGTATATGCTTTTTTCCAGTTTTATATGCTTATTTTCATATACATTACTTGACATATGTATGAAGTTTAAGGATATGCTATGGACTCATGAGCCAATGTATATAATACATACTGAAATTTCCCAGTGATATATATAAATACAGAGCCATCACATTTACATGTAATTATAGAATTGTTAACAATGAAAATGTGTATTTTGAGTGAGTAGTATATTAATTTAATATGATTTTGCCAGGTTTTAACTCATCTGACAGGAAAAAATAATCTGTTTTAATAGGATAGTTTTATAAATGTATATAAAAGTTGATAAATTATTTTATAGTTAATTGAATGGAAATGGAATTCTTTAGTTACACACAGGTGATTATGAAATGAATGTCCCTGTATCAACATTTCGCTTCCTTGTTTGGATCAAATGTGTGTAGATATTTTCCTTTCCTTTTTTTATTAGGACTTGTGAAGTGAATGTTATGTATTCAGTTTAATGGTATGCAAAAGGTGGCAGTTTTTGCTCAACTCCAAGACTTTATTTTGCTTGGCTAGAATGCCTGGCTAACATATGTTTGCTAAAGATAAGGTGCCTATTTATAAAGTGATGTTCAAAAAATTTGGTCAGTGATAGTTCTTTTCGTCTCGTTAAAGACAGTATGTGCTTTCTACCTTTTCTCTTCCTTCAGCAAAGTTGGTGTATTTATATTATCTATCATATTTTGAATTACATTTAAATTTGCCACTGAATTTCCATATTTGCATTTCAGGGAAGAGCATCGTGTAGTAATTCCACAAAAAGGAACTAAGATAAGATGTGGGAAGAGGAGGAAGGCTTAAGCACCCTGAGCCTTTGCCCAAATTTTGCCAATTTCTCTATACTTAAGATTAAGCTTACTTAATTAATAATTAAGTTTTAAATTTATAAGTTAATTAAATTTAACCTATAGAAGTTAATAGTTAAGACTTTCCAAGCTTCAACGTTTATTCATCCCTATCATCATCAATCCTTTTGCCCCCCTCGTTGTGCTCATCAGCACTGACCGTAATGTGAATTAGACTGAATGCACGAGAGACCTGACAGTCTATATAGAAATGGTCCATGTGAATGTGAAGGGACATTAAGGTATTAAATTGATCTCATCATGCTCTTCTCAGCTCAGACATTTCAGGGGGTACCAGATTTACACAATAAATTTTAAAATTCCTAGAGCGACCTAGCAAAAACGTCTGTTAGTCTGCTATAAATTTTTTTTTTTTTTACAGTTTTTCATTTTTTATTTTTTGATGTTGTTCAGATGAATGACACACTCAAGTTACAAAAATGGGGCCTTAAAAGAAGCACATTGTACAATGAACAAGCAGATTGGAGTTA
>SJYF01000483.1:2225529-2240734 GCA_006410515.1 Procapra przewalskii | reverse complement strand
CCACAGGACTGGAAAAGGTCAGTTTTCATTCCAATTCCAAAGAAAGGCAATGCCAAAGAATGCTCAAACTACCACACAATTACACTCATCTCACATGCTAGTAAGGTAATGCTCAAAATCCTCCAAGCCAGGCTTCAGCAATATGTCAACCGTGAACTTCCAGATATTCCAGCTGGTTTTAGCAAAGGCAGAGGAACCAGAGATCAAATTGCCAACATTTGCTGGATCATGGAAAAAGGAAGAGAGTTCCAGAAAAACATCTATTTCTGCTTTATTGACTATGCCAAAGCTTTTGACTGTGTGGATCACAATAAACTGTGGAAAATTCTGAAAGAGATAGGAATACTTGGCCACCTGACCTGCCTCTTGAGAAACCTATATGCAGGTCAGGAAGCAACAGTTAGAACTGGACATAGAACAACACACTGGTTCCAAATAGGAAAAGGAGTATGTCAAGGCTACATATTATCACCCTGCTTATTTAACTTCTATGCAGAGTACATCATGAGAAACGCTGGACAGGAAGAAGCACAAGCTGGCATCAAGATTGCCTGGAGAAATATCAATAACCTCAGATATGCAGATGACACCACCCTTAAGGCAGAAAGTGAAGAGGAACTAAAAAGTCTCTTGATGAAAGTGAAAGAGGAGAGTGAAAAACTTGGCTTAAAGCTCAACATTCAGAAAACGAAGATCATGGCATCTGGCCCCATCACGTCATGGCAAATAGATGGGGAAACCGTGGAAGCAGTATCTGACTTTGTTTTGGGGGGCTCCAAAATCACTGCAGATGGTGACTGCAGCCATGAAATTAAAAGACACTTACTCCTTGGAAGAAAAACTATGATCAACCTAGACAGCATATTAAAAAGCAGAGTTATTACTTTGCCAACAAAGGTCCGTCTAGTCAAGGCTATGGTTTTTCCAGTGGTCATGTATGGATGTAAGAGTTGGACTATGAAGAAAGCTGAGCACTGAAGAACTGATGCTTTTGAACTGTGGTGTTGGAGAAGACTCTTGAGAGTCCCTTGGACGGCAAGGAGATCCAATCAGTCCATCCTAAAGGAGATCAGTTCTGAGTGTTCATTGGAAGGACTGATGCTAACGCTGAAACTCCAGTACTTTGGCCACCTCATGTGAAGAGCTGACTCATTGGAAAAGGCCCTGATGCTGAGAGGGATTGGGGGCAGGAGGAGAAGGGGACGACAGAGGATGAGATGGCTGGATGGCATCACCGACTTGATGGACATGAATTTGAGTGAACTCCAGGATTTGGTGATGGACAGGGAGGCCTGGCATGCTGCGATTCATGGGGTCTCAAAGAGTCAGACACGAATGAGTGACTGAACTGAACTAACTGAAGGTGCTAAATAATAAGGTATAAGTTACCAAACAAGTTTATCCTAATTCATCACTTTCTAAACTAATGCTTTTGCCCTCTCTTTTATAAATCAATTACCTAGTAATTTACATTGATGCACTAGACCTATAGGCAAGCACTGAGAGTGTTCGATCACAAGAATTATTAAAACGAAAGCTACAAAGCTAAATCTTCAGTGGTAGTTAAAAAGTAGATAAGGACTATATAAATCTGATTCCTCAAGACAAGGGGTTCTATAAATTAAGGGCAAATAGGCAAGTGATTAGGCAACATGTGATTTAAGATTCAACGGTCATGAAGAAATCCGTTTTAAAGACATTTCATTGTGTTCACTAAATAAAAATGTGCCAATTCTTCAATGATGAGTAACAGACTATTTTGCCTTGGATAAATTAGCTGATTAAAAAGAAAAGAGTAATTAACATCAGCAAAGGCCATCTGGTCTACCTGTTGCTCTGTATTAATATATTTTGCCCCCAGGTTTCTCAGCCCTCAGAAATATCATGACTGTCATAGCACAAGAAATCAAGACATTTGAGATATGTCTATAATATGTTAGTTTTATGCAAAGGCAATTCAGCAAGTGTGCAGTTACTTTGCAATGACTATAATATAATGGAAATGGAAATAATTTATAGCACTGTGCTCTGTGTCAAGTGTACTGGAGCACTTTTGAGATATGCAGATGATCTTGCTCCCCTTAGGACTAATAATGTACATTTCACCTAAATCATAATTTTAATTAACTGTCCTTGTTAAGATAGTTTTTTCTCCCTCTAATCTTAATCACATTTGGTATTTAAATGACATGTTAAATAAATATTGTTTCCATTTTATCTACTTTCAAGTCAAAGGTCTTTGCTTTGAGAAAATCTTAGGCTAGCTCTAGAATTTTTAAGTCGTTCACGGACTTCATAAAACACAAGTGAGTAACTACCTGGTGCTATACTTTATGGCACTGGCACATTTAAACTGTTTAATTGATTCAGCATAGCTTTTCTGTCTTGAAAACATGAGACCTGTGGCTGTGGTAGAATTCTCATTGTTAATTTATAGTGCCTGTTATATTGCTTGTTAGTGAATTATTCTGTTTCAAGTACACAAGTATGTTTCCCCACATGGAAAAAAATTATATAAATTAGGCACTAGTTAAGTAATTAATGTGATTGTTAATAGTGTCAATCCCATCACTTCATGGCAAATAGAAGGGGAAAAGGTGAAGTCAGTGACAGATTTTATTTTCTTGGGCTCCAAAATCACTGCAGATAGTGACTGCAGCCATGAATTGAAAGACTCTTGCTCCTTGGAAGCAAAGCTATGACAAACCTGGACAGTGTATTAAAAAGCAGAGATATCACTTTGCTGACAAACATCTGTACAATCCAAGCAATGTTTTTTCCAGTAGTCATGTATGGATGTGAGAGCTGGACCATAAAGACTGAGGGCTGAAGAACTGATGCTTTCAAACTGTGGTGCTGGAGAAAGCTTTTGAGAGTCCCTTGAACTACAAAAAGATCAAACTTGTCAATCTTAAAAAAAAATCAACCCTGATTATTCATTGGAAGGATTGTTGCTGAAGCTGAAGCTCCAATACTTTGGCCACCTGTTGCAAAGAGCGAACTCATTGGAAAAGACCCTGATGCTGGGAAAGACTGAGGGCAGAAGGAGAAGGGGATGACAGAGGATGAGTTGGTTGGATGGCATCACCAACTCAATGGACATGAGTTTGAGCAATCTTTTAGATATAGTGAAGGATAGGGAAGCCTGTTGTGCTGCAGTCCATAGGGTTGCAAAGACTAGGAGATGAATGAGCGACTGATTCACAAAACAATAGTAATGTATGTAATCATTTACTTTGTACACTTAATACAATAGATGAAAATATAAGTCTATGAATCTAATAGTCACTTCAACTTCACTGTTGCTAGACCTGATTTCTTTGAGCACCAGTCTTTGGTCCTTTTGAATTCTCTCTATAGCAGTTAGTCCCTCATAGAAAGTTGCCTCTTACAAACCATAATTCTGTTATTTATTGCTGTTCAGTTGCTAAGTCCTGTCCGATTCTTTGTGACCCCATGGACTGCAGCACACCAGGCCTCCCTGTCCTTCACTATCTCCCACAGTTTGCTCAAACTCACATCCATCGAGTCGGTGATGCCATCCAACCATCTCATCCTCTGTTGCCCCCTTCTCCTCCTGCCCTCAGTCTTCCCCAGCTCCATCTTTTCCAGTGAGTCAGCTCTTTTTTATGGCCTAACTGTCACATCTGTACATGACTGCTGACTGGAAAAACCATCAGTTCAGTTGCTCAGTCACATCCAGCTCTTTGCCACCCCGTGGACTGCAGCATGCCAGGCTTCCCTGTCCATCCACAGTTCCTGGAGCTTGCTCAAACTCATGTAGCTTTGAGTACACCGACAGGATGAACTTAAAGGTGCCATCTAACTGGAGATGTGGGAAAAAAACACACATCTGTTTCATGGGCAAACATTTATGATGGATAGGAGGAAAATACTAGCAGCGCCAAAACTGAGGCTTTACCTTGAAGTGACTCTGATGATTTTTCAAGTTTGTTTGAAGTTTTCACCAATACGTGTTTTTATGGCGATACGACCTATTTACTGGAAAATTAGCAAACAGTGCATACTTGAAAGCCAAAATTTTTAGAGAAAATGATATTTTACAAGTAATATTTACCCCGGTGCCTTTATTTCCAAAATTTTAAGCACTAATGTCTCGTGAAAGTTTTTCATGTCTAATTTATTCCATAAATCACAATGAAGCTTTTTCACAGAAATAACCATTAAGGTGCTCAATGTTATTTTTGTTATTGTGTATAGCTTGGAATAAATGTGGACACAAGTGCAGCTGTAAATCTATTTTATGTTTTTCTTTCTCAATAACATTTACACAGCAGGCAACTGGTTAAGTATCTCTCAGGGGTCTGAAAATGAAAGCAGAAGCTTTATTAACTCATTTCCCACTGTTCTGACTTAAAAAAAAATCCTGAAATTCAGCAAGTACTTAATAGTATGAAGTTCTAAAAGGAGAAAATTACAACAAAAAAGTGTCTACTGGGCGGTCAGTATGAGGGAAACTGACTGGAATTCTGATAAACAAGATCATAAAACAAGATTTGTGCCCAGCAAAGTAAATAGTGATATGGACAGGGTAAAGCTTTTTGATCCATTTAGTTAACAGGTGCTAATTAAGGAAAAGAAGATTTAAAACACGCACACACACATATCATCTAGAATCACTACGCTGGAAGAAGAAAGGCAAGAAATAATTGTTGCTTCTCTCGCTGGTGACTGCTGCTGATCCTAGGATCAAAAGATTCCACCGCCAGACAGAGGTCTGACACTGCTGAGCATTCCCATGAGCAGGAGAAACAGCCTCCAGGGGATGAAGGAAATGTTTGCTGAGAGGAAGATACCTTAAATGATAGGAAAATGGTTCTGACACTACAGCAGGGCTCAGGTTTCAGGACTCAGTCCAGATTCAGGGACACAGAAGACTGAGATGTCAAGATGAGGGGAGTAAAGTTCCATGAGCAAGATGTGTAGTCAGGTCACAAATCACTTACCAGCTCTCCAAGAGAGACCTAGTAACAGGGAAGATACACAAGAGATGATGATACAATTCACCTCATAGGTTTCTTTCTGAGGATTTATGGGCTTCCTTGGTGGCTCAGTCAGTAAAGAATCCACCTGCAATGAGGGAGACCTGGGTTTGATCCCTGGGTTGGGAAGATCCCCTGGAGAAGGGAACAGCTACCCACTCCAGCATTCTGGCCTGGAGACTATACAGTCCATGGGGTTGCAAAGAGTAGGACATGACTGAACAGCTTTCACTTTCCATGGGAAATCAACCCGTGGAAATAATGTAAGAGAATATTAGCTATTACATTCATTGAAAGCAGCAGATTTTGGTGACTATGTTACAATGAGAAAGGCTTAAATCTGAACGAAAGACAAGGATACAATTAGAAATGTATTAGATGAGTTGCAGTACAGAAGAAATTTCTCAGGACTTCACTGCTGACTGGTGACCATGCAGTCTTAGCCTGGTTTTAGTTTGCAATAAAATGTGACTTAAGACACAGCTTTAAGTGAGGAAGGGAAAGTTGCACTAAACTTGAATGAGGGAGGTGAAATAAAGGTGATTTACACTTCATTAAAATGTCGATTTGACTTTGGAAATCATGTTCCCCTTAATGAAAAAGCATTCCTCTATTGCTCATGTGTACATTTTATGGATGCACAAAGTGTTTCTTCATCAAACAATTATTTATTTTAGTTCTACTATGAATATTGTACTTGATTAGACTGCAACACCATTTGTTTTCCTTAAACGCTCCAAGAGTAGCAGATGAGAGAAAACTTGCCTAAAACTTCACTAAACATTGAGTACAAAATAATAAGTGCTATAACAAAATCTTATTTCCTTGGGCTCCAAAATTACTGTGGACTGTGACTGCAGCCACAAAATTAAAAGATGCTTGCTCCTTGGAAGAGAAGCTATGACCGACCTAGACAGTGTATTTAAAAACAGAGCCAACACTTTGCAGACAAAGGTCCCTATAGTCAAAGCTATGGTTTTTCCAGTAGTCATGTATGGCTGTGAGTTGGACCATAAGGAAGGCCGAGCACTGAAGAATTGATGCTTTCAAACTGTGGTGCTGGAGAAGACTCTTGAGAGTCCCTTGGACAGCAAGGAGATCAAAACAGTTAATCCTAAAGGAAATCAACCCGGAATATTTATTGGAGAGACGGATGCTGAGACTGAAACTCCAATACTTTGACCTCTTGATACAAAGAACTGACTCACTGAAGAGATCCTGATACTGGGAAAGATTGAAGGCAAAAGGAGCATGAGATGGTTAGACAGCATCAGTGACTCAAGGGACATGAATTTGAGCAGATCTAGGAAGACAGTGGAGTACAGAGGAACCTGGTGTCCTGCAGTCCATCACGTTGCAAAGAGTCAGACATGACTTAATGGCTGAATAACAATAATAACAAGCAAACCCTCATTATATTCACTGAAGAGTTGTAGCCAGTAAGTTCGCTAATTCTTAAAGGGATTTTTTTAACTTTTTATTTTTTATTAGAGTATAGGGAATTAATAGTGTGTTAGTTTCAGGTGTACACTAAAGTGATTCAGTTATACATTTACATTATCTCTTCTCTTCAAATTATTTTCCCATTTAAGTTATTATATTGAGCAGAGTTCCCTGTGTTATACAGTAGGTTTTTGTTGGCTATCTATTTTTACAAAGTAGTGTGCACATGTCAGTCCCAAACTTCCAGTTTATCCCTCCTCCCAGCTTTCACCATTGGTAACCATGTTTATTTTCTGTGTGAGTCTGTTTCTGTGTAAATAAGTTCATTTGTATAATTTTTAAGTCCATTTATAAGCAATATCATATGATATCTGTCTGACTTACTTCACTCAGTATGACAATATATGGGTCCATTCATATTGCTACAAATTGCGTTATTTCATTCTTTTTAATGACTGTACTCCATTGCATTCCATTGTATATACGTACTGCATCTTTGTCCGTTCATCTGTAGATGCACATTTATGTTGCTTCTATGTCTCAGCTATTGTAAACAATGCGGTGAAGAC
Source organism: Procapra przewalskii (assembly GCA_006410515.1). Classification (NCBI taxonomy): domain Eukaryota; kingdom Metazoa; phylum Chordata; class Mammalia; order Artiodactyla; family Bovidae; genus Procapra; species Procapra przewalskii. Next base: position 2,233,719 of record SJYF01000483.1, on the reverse strand, counting down.
TGGGGTGCATGTATTCTTTTGGACCATGTTTCTCTGTTGACATATGCCCAGGAGTGGGATTGCAATGTCATTATGGTAACTCTCTGTTTAGTTTTTTGAGGAACCTCCATACTGTTTTGCATACTGGCTGTACCAGTTTACATTCTTTCCATACTCTCTCCTGCATTTATTGTTTTTGGATTTTTTTTTGATGGTGCCATCCCAGATGACACTAGTGGTAAGGAACCTGCCTGCCAATGCAGGAGACATGAGAGACATGGGTTGGGTCCCAGGGTCAGAAGATGCCCTGGAGGAGGAAATGGCAACCCACTCCAGTGTTCTTGCCTGGAGAGTCCCACATGCAGAGGAGCCTGGTGGGTTACAGTCCATAGGGTCTCAAAGAGTCAGACACAACTGAAGCAATTTGTCACACATGCATGAGGTGATATCTCTGTAGTTCTGATTTGTATTTATTTAATCATTAGTGATATTAAACATCTTTTCAGTTTTAACACAATTTGACCAATGTTTGGAAAATCTTTAGTTTTTGTTTGTGTCTAATTGTGGCATCAATTTTAATTAATGTAAAGGGTGGATGATGCATACCATTGTACATTAGAGTGAGACTTTAATACACATAAGAATAACTATAAAAAGCCCTTTTCTCCCAACAAAAAGACAGCAGACTTTACTCATCTAAATAAAATCTTCTCCTCAAATAGTTTTTAAAGGCTATATTGTTATTCTGATAATGTTGCCAAAATACTTGCAGGCTTTTTTGGAATCACTTTGAGCATACATTTCTGAATGTCCTTCATTTTTGTGCACTCCCTACACAAAAATGTAGAGAACTGTGTCCTTTGTTAAAGCTTATTTATTCTCTGATTGATGATACTGAGCTGAGAATCAAAACTTTCCTGCAGAAGTATTGTCTTTGGGCACCAAGTTTACCCTAAAGGGATTTTAAGGCCATTAAGACACTTGTTGTTCACAAGTAATTGTCTTATATCTGTCTCTCAACCTTATTTATATAACTTAATCTTTGAGAATTTATACATTAGTTACTACTGATGTGCATTCATTATTCATGTATGTACAATGTAAATCAACATTCATCTGGATTTTCTACATCTCACTTTGATTCCTAACAGGCATCCCAAATCACCCAAAACAAAGCTCTGATATTTCCCAATAATCTTGCTTCCATTTAATTCTCCATCATCTTCATAAATGGCAATACTATTCTTCTCATTATTCAGAACAAAAACCTTGGCATTATCCTTTTATATTGTTCTTTCTCCTTAGCTTCAATCCATCAGCAAATCCTGCCAACTCTACCTTAAAAAAAAAAAAATGTTCAAAATCTGCTGTTCCACTGTTGGCAGCCAACAGTCTCTCATGTTGGCTATGGCATTAATCTTTAAGGTGGTCTCCCCACTTCTGCCTTTGCTCCCCTGCAGAAAAGACAATGGTCAGACTCATCCTTCTAAAATGCAGGCCAGATCATGTCATCCTTTCTTTTTCCTGTGCTTCTCATTTTGCTATGGAAGAAGTCATGGTCCTTGAAACAGCATCTAAAGCCCTGCCCAAGAGGTTTTTGAACTTCTCTGGCCCACCCCTGATTTTGGCTCATCATCTCTGTTCCAGATACACTCTTCTTCTAGCAGGACAGGAATGGTGCTGCTCCTGGATCTTTGAACTCACTGATCCTTCAGCCTGGAATGCTTTTCTGCTTGTCCACATGGCTGCCTTTCACCTCTTCTCCAATGAAGAGCTGAGTGTTAGCCTCTTGCTGAGATTCTCCCTGACTATCCCGTTTAAAGTGGAAACAACTCCTCTCGCCCACTGCTCCACTCCTATTCTCTTTCTTCTGTTTAATTAATTTTTATCTTAAACTTCTCTCTCTCCTAATATATGTCCTTTATTTGCTTATTGTCTATCTCCTGCATTAAAATAAAAACTATTAAAGTGCAGGATTTTTGGGTCTACTTTGTTCATTTCCATATCCTTGGACCCTAAGTAAGTGACTGACTCATGGGAGCACCTATATATTAAAGAATCTACAGTTCTTTCCCAAACTTATATCATCCTGAGAATATTAAGATGTGCCACTACTAATATTCATTCATATGTGGCGTAGAGCCTTTGGACCCAATGTGTTTATGTATTTTCATACATTCAGTTAGCATCTTCATAAATTGCTTTATGTCACCCCTTAGCTTCATTCTGTGTCCTCATGCTTGCGGTTCAGCAATGTCTAGTCAATGTCTTTGCACTTGGTTGGTAACCGAGTATTTTTACTAAGTTTCAATGTCACGCCTGCATGTGTGCTAAGTCACTTCAGTAGTTTCTGACTCTTTGTGACCCCACAGATTGTAGCCCTCCAGGCTCCTCTTTCCATGGGATTATCCAGGCAAGAATACTGGAGTGAGTTGCCATTTCCTTCTCCATTTCAATGTCCTAATGTAACCTAAAATTGAATTTTATAATCTTAATCTATACTTTTCTCAAATTTCTTCTCTGACTTACATATTTAAAATACAACTTTCAATCCCTTCTCCAATAGTATGTTGACCATAATTGTCTTCATTGTTAATATGTGAGATCCTTTTCAATATTCTTTAAGCATCTATAATTGAGACCATTAGGCCTTTATTTTTTTTTTCAATGCTAATTTTGTTGTTTGAAACCTCTCTTTGTAAGGTAATCACGGAGCCTTTTCCAGTCTTCATATATCTTTAATTTACCAGACCCTTTCTTGAGGATAGTGCTTTTATAGCAAGAAGAAAGAATGGAGCTATCACATTGTAGTTCTTCTGTTGTGTCCATGACCACCATGTGTCCATGAATATTTATCAACTTTGCATGAAAGTGAAAGTGAAGTTGCTCAGTCATGTCCCAGTCTTTGCGACCCCAAGGACAGCAGCCTACCAGGCTCTGACATCCATGGGATTTTCCAGGCAAGAATACTGGAGTGGGCTGCCATTTCCTTCTCCAGGGGATCTTCCCAACCCAGGGATGGAACCCAGGTCTCCTGCAGTGCAGACAGACACTTTACTGTCTGAGCCATCAGGGAAACCCCAACTGTGTATAGTAGGAAGAAATGCCAATGGATTCTCAGCTTTCCCCAAAAATTGAAATCAGCAAGGTTAGGACTGAATTAAGAAAAATCTGCTGGTGTGCTGTGTGCTACAGTCCATGGGGTCGCAAAGAGACGGACACAACTGAGGGACTGAACTGAACTGCCCTGAATAAAAAAGAGTAGGTGGAGCAGAAGGGCTCAGAGGAAAAAAGTGGTTTTCTTGGACATTACTAGGGGTTGAATTCATCGTTTGGAATCTCCAAATGAGGGTCAGGGAAGCCAAAACCAGAATCAACAATGAAAGGTGAAGGAAATCTCAGAAAAAAAGGCTGAAGTCTTAGAAAGCCAAGAAGGGTCAACGTGCTGGTGCTTATAGTCAAAATATAAATAAATAAGCAGAAATAAAATCTAGGAACCAAGAAAGATCAAGCAAAGACTCCAGAATTCTAAGGACTAGAGCTGCACAACGAGAATCAGTTTGGAAAATGATTGTGAAAACATTATTTTTTTTAAATTTAAGATGTGGAATCTTTTTAAGCTCCTGATATTTTTTTCCTCTGTTCTGAAAAGTACCTCAAGTTAATAATACTGGAGTGGGTAGCTGTTCCCTTCTCCAGGGGATCTTCCCAACCCAGGTCTCCTGTATTATGGGCAGATTCTTTACCAGCTGAGCCACCAGGGAAGCCCAACTTAAGTTAATAACATCCATGATTTCCCAGCAGGCCTGAATTTTAAAGAGTCTTGATATATGAACACTGATGTGAACACGAATAATTTAATGTTTGGTTAGTCCATCCTGTTTCGTGGGCATGTTTGCATTTTCATCAATGTGTTCCATTATTGGATGTGCCCATTTTGTTCTTGCTTATCAGCAAATTTCTAGGAATACATTCTGTAACCTAAATAATTTAACTCAAATCATATTCCATTAGACAATAAGTATGTGTTGAAAGAAAGAAAGTGAAAGTGAAGTTGCTCAGTTGTGACCATGACGTCTCTTCCATTATACTCTCTCCGTCATAACAATGTTAAGGCCACCCAGATTCCTGGGGAGGGAACATAGACCACAACTCCCTCTTTGAGAGATGGATTGAAGTTGTATTTGCAGCTATAATTTAAAACTGCCATATTGCCCAAGGAAACACTGGATGTTCTTTATTTCTACTAACCATTATAGCACTTACTCATTTTAAAGAGCATGTGAGCATCATTTTCCATGCAAATAATGTTACAGAGTTTAATGATCATGTGCATCTTTTTATGGTTACACTTTGGTTTTTCTTTCTTTCTTTCTTTCCATCTTTTTTTTTTTTACTTTACAATACTGTATTGGTTTTGCCATATTCACATCATTTTGATGTGAATCTGCCACAGGTGTACATGAGTTCCCAACCCTGAACCCCCCTCCCACCACCCTCCCCATATCATCTCTTTTCTTAGGTATTTTCTTGACTGTTTGCTCTTCAAATTCGTGATTCAATACTAACTTCTATCACTTGGCCTCCACTGTCTCTGACAGATCATTTGTTAAAATGTATATTGTATATTAGTTTGGTCTTAGAGTCATTTCCTATCCAATTGCCTGTCCACTGTTTTTCTATTTTCTAGTATCATCCACATTTTACTTTATAGTATCCATAGAGTTTCAGGAAAATATGCAATAAAGTAAATGCACCAGTAATTCTTCATCTGTTTAGGCTCAGTTCTCAAGGCCAAGTTTCTGAAAACTGCCTCTGTAACACAAAGTTTCAGAGAGTTGGCTTTACCTTGGATATGCCTTTTCTGACATTGAAAGCACGTGGATGTTAAAGTAAGCTTATTCCATTCAATAGACCTTGTTTATTCCTGCCTTCAGTGATATAACTAGTTTGGTCCCTGTTTTGTTCAACTTATTTAATTGTTTGTAGAATTTCACTGATTGAGGGAGACACTTGTAGGAAACAAATGCACAACAAATAGGATTTTAGTAGTTTTGCTTTCCTTTTGGTTAACAGATTATATGGATATTCCCTATTGTCAGATAATCAGGTTGAAAGCTTATGTTGTACCTTGTTTGCCTACATAAACTATTTTATATGCTGTTGAGAATAGTGTGGATTAAGATCTCAAGCACTTGAGTAATAAGTATTATTAAAAATGAGTGGTGTGGGTAATATTTCCAAAATATGCTAGTCTGGATATTTCCATATACATATTGAACAGTTTGAAATTTATATTTATATAAAATTAAATTTACTCATACAAGATTACATACCTTTATACTTATATATACTCCATCCAAGTGTTATGTCATTTAATATATTTACCTTTTTCTGGTGTTAAGAGGGATGCAGTTTCTTTCTATATTATGTCAAGAATTTTAATAAATTCTATTTTGCATCAGTCTGTTTTAACTTTGCATTATAAATCATGAAATTCAAAATAATGCTCATTAGTTTATAGTTGGTCATTTTTATGTGCTAATGGAAGATAAAAAATTATGGAACTATTTCATTTTTTTCCAGCTTTTTTTTTTTCTCACTTTTCCAGTTATCTTAGGGGACCATTTTTAACCAAGTTTATCACTTAAGGTTGCTGGCCCTAAGTCCACACGAGAGCCAGCAGATGACCCAAGTGTCTTAATAAAGGGTGTTTCCTATTTTATTTTCTCCCTCCTTCACTCAGTACCAAGGCATCCTGTAAAGTGGATAGGAATGAGGTGTTAAATTTTTTTCATCCTCACTGGCTGCATAATTTAGGGGGATTCTAGCCCATTGAGGGGCTTTCCCTGGTAGTGCAGATAGTGAAGAATCCACCTGCAGTGCAGGAGACCTGGGTTCCATCCCTGATTGGCTATCCACGTCAGTAATCTCACCTGGAGAATTCCACAGACAGAGGAGACTGGCAGGCTGCCATCCACAGGGTTGCAAACAGTTAGACGAGACTGAATGACTAACACTTTCACTTTAGCTCAGTTAAGAGAGGACCTCCAGTCCAGCTCCCCACATTTGTTAAGCTTGGATCCTTGATTTTCCCTACATCCACAAAAGTTGTCAAAATGGCACTATTTGCTGCGATGAGCAAATGTCCTCAGTTAAATAATGATTTTACCCTCACCACACTGCTTTTCACTTAGAAATAATGTAGTTTTTAAAGTAATCTTAATTGTTTTTTTCTTTTTGAATCACCACCATAGGTTTAAATAACCTACTTGACTTTAGTGAAAATGAACGTTTAGTAGGATTTTTTTCTTTAACTCTTAAATGTGTCTTCTTAATATTTGACTTGGATATTTGCATGAATGTAACTGGCCTTAAATCATTTCTCATATATTTCTTGTCACAATTTTAAGTGTCAGAGTTATAATATCCATAAAATTGTTTGAGGAGGAACTGTTCCTTTTTTTTTTCCCTTTTTCTGTTCACTGTTGCCAGAAAATTGGAAAGAATTTGAAAGACTAGCAATGTCCATTGAGGAAAAAAAAAAAGCATAACCTAAAAACTGAGAATTACTTTTATTCAGTAGATTTACTGAGGACCCAAGCCAAAGGTACAGCCTCTCCGATGGCCCTGAGGGAAGTTCTTAAGATGTAAAGGAGGAGCCAAGACACAGTTTTTGCCAAGAGGAAAAAAAAAAAAAAAAAACAGCAACAAAATAGTTAGCAGGACATCAAAACATTACTGTTGATTAGAGAAAACCAGATATTTTAAGTTAATGAATGTAGTGCACTTTTATTTCATGGGAAATACAAGAGTCTGGATTTACAGGAATCATTTCTTTAATATGCACCTCAGTCACTTGCAAGCCACTGCCTCTTTTTCCTCCATCCTAAATCCCCTCAGGGGGCAAAGTCAGGGAGCTGTAGTGTCTGATGGCCTCAATATCCTTTGTTTACTAAAATGGCAGGTGACGTTCTTTTTACACAGTAAAATTCACCTGTACTACCGTATGAGCTTTTTGTGAGCTTTTCTTTTTTTTTTTTTACTCACAAACACTGTTAGTTCAATGGGAATTGTGCTATTCAGGCGTCCTGTTCTCTGTAGAGTTGGTGTCATAATCTAAGGTTTTGTCCATTTCATTACATTTTCAAAATTTTGGCATAAAATCGTCCATGTGCATGCTAAGTTGCTTCCGTCATGTTTGTGACCCCATGGACTGTAGCCCAACAGGCTCCTCTGTCCATGGGATTCTCCAGGCAAGAACACTAGAGCGAGTTGCCATGCCTTCCTCCAGGAGATCTTCCCAACCCAGGGATCAAACCCGAGTCTCTTACACCTCCTGTAATGGCAGGCAGGTTCTTTACCACTAATGCCACCTGGGAAGCCCCATGGCGTTCTCATTATTTTCATAATGTTGAGTGAATCTAAAATCCTGCCTCGACTTGCACCTTCTCCATTTTTGTTTTCATTACCGTCAACGCTGGTATCTTTTCAAGAGCAACCTCTTAGATTCACTAGTTCTTCCCAACTTAGTTTTCTAAATCATTAGAATCTATTCTTTTTCCTACCTTCTTTGTATTTAGCTTTTATTTTTGTCACTTCTCAAGAATAATCAACTGATACTTTATTCTTCATATTTATGTAAGTATTTAAAGCTATCAGTTTCAGTTAAAGGTCTTCTTTAGGTGCATCTTCCAACTTTGGTTATATCAGTTCAGTTCAGTCGCTCAGTCATATCCAACTTTTTGCAACCCCATGAATCCCGGCACTCCAGGACTCCCTGTCCATCACCATCTCTTGGAGTTCACTCAGACTCACATCCATCAAGTCAGGGATGCCATCCAGCCATCTCATCCTCTGTCGTCCCCTTCTCCTGCCCCCAATCCCTCCCAGCATCAGAGTCTTTTCCAATGAGTCAACTCTTCGCATGAGGTGGCCAAAGTACTGGAGTTTCAGCTTTAGCATCATTCCTTCCAAAGAAATCCTAGGGTTGATCTCCTTGCAGTCCAAGGGACTCTCAAGAGTCTTCTCCAACACCACAGTTAAAAAGCATCAATTCTTTGGCACTCAGCCTTCTTCATAGTCCAACTCTCACATACATACATGACCACAGGAAAAACCATAGCCTTGACTAGATGGACCTTAGTCGGCAAAGTAATGTCTCTGCTTTTGAATATGCTATCTAGGTTGGTCATAACTTTTCTTCCAAGG
>SJYF01000483.1:2174943-2188458 GCA_006410515.1 Procapra przewalskii | reverse complement strand
AAAGTGAAGAGGAACTAAAAAGCCTCTTGATGAAAGTGAAAGAGGAGAGTGAAAAATGTGGCTTAAAGCTCAACATTCAGAAAACGAAGATCATGGCATCCAGTCCCATCACTTCATGGCAAATAGATGGGGAAACAGTGGAAACAGTGTCAGACTTTATTTTTGAGGGCTCCAGAATCACTGCAGATGGTGATTGCAGCCATGAAATTAAAGGACACTTACTCCTTGGAAGAAAAATTATGACCAACCTAGACAGCATATTCAAAAGCAGAGACATTGCTTTGCCAACAAAGGTCCATCTAGTCAAGGCTATGGTTTTTCTAGTGGTCATGTATGGATGCGAGAATTGGACTTAAAGAAAGCTGAGTGCCAAAGAATTGATGCTTTTGAACTGTGGTGTTGGAGAAGACTCTTGAGAGTCCCTTGGACTGCAAGGAGATCCAACCAGTCCATTCTCAAGGAGATCAGTCCTGGGTGTTCACTGGAAGGACTGATGTTGAAGCTGAAACTCCAATACTTTGGCTACCTGATGCAAGGAGCTGACTCATTTGAAAAGACCCCTGCTGGTAAAGATTGAGGGCAGGAGGAGAAGGGGACGACAGGATGAGATGGTTGGGCGGCATCACCGACTCAATGGACATGAGTTTGAGTAAACTCTGGGAGTTGGTGATGGACAGGGAGGCCTGACGTGCTGCGATCCATGGGGTCACAAATAGACACAACTGAGTGACTGAACTGAACTGAAGTGAATTGAATCTACAGTTGTGATAAGGAGAGACCCTCTAAGTACAGTACCACATTAGAAGATTAACTGCGTTTGCCTTAAACAAGTGGTGCCTGTTAAACTTCTGTTCCAATCATTTCATGATCTTTGATCTTTTGGCATAGTCCCAGAAAAACTTCATCAACATGAGAGTTATGTTCATGGACACACTTCAGTGAAGACCCCTTTGAGCAAATGGACATGACTTCAAAGTAAATTATTTTTTCTTGAAACTTCAAGCTTTTGAAAATTAGTAAATTTTTAAAAAGTATTTTAAATCTTAAAGAATGATATTTCTGAAGCTAGATGAAAGCACCCTACACAAATTCTTTTCACATGGTTGATTATTGTACAGTCGTCCCTCTGTGTCTGCTGGGGATTTGTTCCAGGACCCCACCCCAGGCTACCAAAATCTGTGGATGCTCAAGTCTTTTATATGAAATGATGTAGTATTTGTATATAACCTATGCACATCCTCTGATAAACTTTAAATCATCTTTAGATTACTTACAGTACCTAATACAATGTAAATTCTATGTAAGCAATTGTACATACAACATAAATGCTATGTAGTTTTGCTTTTTGGAAATTTCTGGAATTTTTTTAAAATGTTTTTGATCTGAGGTTGGTTGAACTTGCAAATGTGAAATCCATGGATACAGAGGGACAACTGTATCAACTCAAGAGACATTTGTTAATCTCCCGAGAAGGTAGGAGCCCTGGTGCTGAGGTACACAATGAGGAAATCCAGAGATGCAGGATGGGGTCTCTTCTCACTGAAGATGTTCTAATTCAGCCGTGGAGATAGGAAACATTCACACGCAGTTTAAGAGCTATATTAAGAAGTGTGTGCTTCATAATCATTACAGATAATGGTTTTCATAGAAAATTAATGAAGGGAGAATTGCTGTGGGCTAAGAGGCTGAGGGAGGCTTCGCAGAAATATGTTGACCTTTAAAGAAACTGTAGCCACAGATAAGAAAGAACAGGCCAGGCCAAAGCAAAAGCATGAACAGAATTGTGGAGGCACAGATGACTGTGTCATGTTTGAAACAGTAAAGTGACAGAATAGAGCAGAAAGTTTATATTAGGAGTCAAGGAAGAGGTGCGAAGATATGTCATTCATTCATTCGCCTGTCCATTCATTCCACAGTCATTCACTGATTTCCTTACATGTGCCAAGGATAGGTAGTGATAGCCTTGATGAATAAGGTGTAACCTTATGAAACTACATCCTTACTCACTAATTAAAGAGACAGACATTAAATATATATATATATAATTGGGAAAAAACTGTGATATGCCAAAACTGAAGTATGCAGTTGTTATTCAGTGGCGAAGTTGTATCTGACTCTATGTGACCCTGTGAACTGCAGTACACCAGGCTTTACTGTCCACTATCTCCCAGAGTCTGCTCAGACTCAAGTCCATTGAATCAGTGATGCCATCCAACCATCTTGGCCTCTGAAAAAAAAAATTGGTATGATAGTTTGAACATAGTTTGGCATTGCCTTTCTTTGGGGTTGGAATGAAAACTGACCTTTTCCAGTTTTGTGGCCACTGCTGAGTTTTCCAAATTTGCTGACATGTTGAATGCAGCACTTTAACAGCATCATCTTTTAGGATTTGAAATAGATGGAATTCTACCACCTCCACTAGCTTTCTTTATAGTAATGCTTCCTAAGGTCCACTTGACTTCACACTCCAGGACGTCTGGTTCTAGGTGAGTGACCGCGCTATCATGGTTATCCAGATCATGAAGATCTTTTTTGTACAGTTCTGTGTATTCTTGCCACCTCTTCTTAATCTCCTGCTTCTATTGGGTCCTTGCTGTTTCTGTCCTTTATTGTGCCCATCTTTGCATGAAATGGTCCCTTCAGTTCAGTTCAGTCGCTCAGTTGTGTCCAACTCTTTGCGACCCCATGAATCGCAGCACACCAGGCCTCCCTCTCCATCACCAACTCCCAGAGTCCACCCAAACCCATGTCCATTGAGTCAGTGATGCAATCCAACCATCTCATCCTCTGTGTCCCCTTCTCCTCCTGCCCTCAATCTTTCCCAGCAGCAGGGACTTTTCAAATGAGTCAGCTCTTTGCATCAGATGGCCAAAGTATTGGAGTTTCAGCTCAACATCAGTCCTTCCAATGAACACCCAGGACTGATCTCCTTGAGAATGGACTGGTTGGATCTCCTTGCAGTCCAGGGGACTCTCAAGAGTCTTCAACACCACAGTTCAAAAGCATCAATTCTTTGCCATTCAGCTTTCTTTATAGTCCAACTCTCACATCCATACATGACCACTGGAAAAACCATAGCCTTGACTAGACGGACCTTTGTTGGCAAAGCAATGTCTTTGCTTTTTAATATGCTGTCTAGGTTGGTCATAACTTTCCTTCCAAGGAGTAAGCGTCTTTTAATTTCATGGCTGCCATCACCATCTACAGTGATTTTGGAGCCCCCGAAAATAAAGCCTGACATGTTTCCACTGTTTCCCCATCTATTTGCCATGAAGTGATGGGACTGGATGCCATGATCTTCATTTTCTGAATGTTGAGCTTTAGGCCACTTTTTCACTCTCCCATTTCACTTTCATCAAGAGGCTCTTCAGTTCTTCTTCACTTTCTGTCATAAGGGTGGTGTCATCTCAATACCTTAGGTTATTGATATTTCTCCCAGCAATCTTGATTCCCTTGGTATCTCCAATTCTTTTAAGGAGATCTCTTATATTTCCCATTCTATTGTCCACTTCAGAAGTTTGCAGAGGCACCTCTGATTCAGCCTGGCATCTGGCTTAGGGTGGAGAAGTAGTTCACATGCATACAGGAAGGACGTCCCAAGTAGACAGAAAACGGGTGCCAAAGGGTCCAGATATGAGTAACATGGGGACCGGCAGCAAACTCAGGTGTTTGTAGCAGAGTCTTCCAGAGACTAATAGAAAATCAGGGTAGAGATCCGAGGCTAGACATTTAGGGAGAATCTACTGGAAACAAGCATACTGAAAAGATCATAATTTATCCTCTGGGCGATAAGGGATCACTGAAGGATTTGTAAGGAGGTCAGTTCTGCATTACTGACATTTGTCTTAGCAGAGGTGGTGAGAGGCAGAGCTATGGTCATAGCCAGAGAAGAAGACAGGAATGGGTCAATCCAAAGTACTTACTAGTTGGACTGAGGAGTGCCCACCTCCAGCTCACTGGAGGTCAGGAAGGTATTGCAGGAAAGAAAAACTGATTTCAGAATGAGAGAAGGCTTTCACGGAAGATTACATGTCATCCCCACTAGTTCCTAAACAATGTCTTAACTGAATATTTAAGTTATTCAGCTATCCAGACATGAATATTAAGTTAATTAGCTGCTTAGTACTGAGCACAGTGGTCCTTTCTCATCCATGAAAGTTTCCCTTTCTGTGGTAAACTGTAGTCTGAGCCTATTAAATGAAAAATTTCATAAACGATTGTTAAAGTTTACACCGGCCCAGTTCTGGGAGCATGACGGGCTCTCCTGCCGTGTTGCTCCTTTTCTGGATGGTGAGTCCTGCATCTGTCCTGTGCTCCTCCCTGTCAGCCATCTAGTAGCCATCTGCGTGATCAGACCAGCTGTCATGTCAGGTACTACAGCGCTTGTATTCAAGAAGCCCTTATTTTACTTAATAATGGTCCCAAAGCCCAAGAGTGATGATGCCGTCAATTCAGATACAGATACGCCAAAGAGAAGCTATGAAGTGCTCCCTTTAAGTGAAAAGGTGAGCATTCTGCATTTAATAGGGAATGAAAAAAAAAAAAACAACTGTATGCTGAAGCTGCCGAGATCCATGGTGAGAATGAGTCCTCTGTGAGACTGGGAAGGAAAAACTAATCTGTGCTAGTTTCCCTGTCACACCGCAAACGTGCAGAAGTTTTAGCCACCCCGTGTCACAGGTATTTAGTTAAGTTGAACGAGGTGTTAAATTTGTACAATAAGACATTTTGAGAGAGACCACATTCACATGGTACTTATTACGTTATATTGTTATAAGTGTTCTATTTATTATTGTTGTTGATTTCATACTGTGCCTAATTTATAAATCAAAATTCATCATAGGTATGTATGTATTGGAAAAAACATAGTATATACAGGTTTCCCCAAGGCCCCCAGTGGATTCCTGTCCAAAGTTTCAGGCATCCACTGGGGACCTTGGAACATATCCCCTGTGGATAAGGGGAAACTGCTGCATATTAGTTAGAATACTGTTTTACTTGGATCTAGAAAAATTGTGAAGCAGTTGAGCAATGCTGTGCTGTGCTTAGTCACTCAGTTGTGTCCGAGTCTTTGCGACCCCATGGACTGTAGTCCCCCAGGCTCCTCTGTCTATGGGGATTCTCCAGGCAAGAATACTGGGAGTGGTTGCATGCCCTCCTCCTGGGGATCTTCCCAGTGCAGGTATCTAACCCAGGTTTCCTGCCTTGCAGGTGGATTTTTTTTTTTTTTTTTTTTTTTTTTTACCATCTGAGCCACCAGTGAAGCCCCAAATATGAAGATCGGAGACAGGTAGAAGAAAGTTAAAATGGGAAAGAAAGAGCTGAGTTAGAAATGTAGTAATGACACTATGGAATAAAGAGAAAGACAGGAGAGATCAAGAGCTCAAGAGCTGTTATTGTTGTCGTTCAGTCCCTAAGTTGTGTCTGACTCTGCAACCCCATGAACTGCAGCACACCAGGCTTTTTGTCCTTCACTATCTCCCAAAGTTTTCTCTCATGTCCCTTGAGTCAGTGATGCCATCCAACCATCTCATCCTCTGTCACCCCCTTCTCCTCCTGCCGTCAGTCTTCCCCAGCATCAGGGTCTTTTCCAGTGAGTTGGCTCTTTGCATCAGGTGGCCAAAGTACTGTTGAGTATAGCAGTCCCTGGTCAAATGTGCCTGCCAGATAAAAAAACCACTCTAACTGAGATGTGCCATAAGTGTAAAATATATACTTGGTCATGAATACTTAGTATAGGTGAAGAAAGAAATATAATATTATTAAAATTAATTTCACCTTTTTTCTCTTTTTAAACGTGGTTGTCATAAAATGAAAAATTACCTCTAGTATGTGGCTCATGGGATATTTCTATTGAATAGTGCTGGTCTGGAATCTCTAGATAGATCCTGTTGGATACTGTGCAGCTATATATAAAGCACTCCAGCTTCTGTGTTGGTCTTGTCCAAAGGTGAGTTAAAAAATTCAGTCAACTTCTGATAAGACTCAGTAAGTTGCCCTTTAGAATTGTTCTATTTCAGAGACAATGGAGATTCCCAAAAGGTCTATGACTGGCATCATTCTGAAATTCTCAGTCCCTTTTAATTAGTTAGAGGTTTTCTTAATCCCTAAATCTGCTTGCAATACTATCTCCAGAGATTATCTTTACAGACTTAGAAGCCAGATGTGTTGCTTTTCTTCTAGAATATTAATTCCCTATTCATTAAAAATAAAGTATTCAATGAAAAAAAATGAGACCTAAATTAAGTAGACAGTGTTTCAGTTGAGCACAAGTTAAAATTTAAAGAGTAATTTCTCCCACCAAAATTTGCATCAGTCATACAAATGTGTACAGATCAACATCCCTGAAGTAAAAGCCTGGGTCTCAATTAGAAATTGCTTTCAAGTGATAGGAACAAAGACACAATTACAGTTTCTTCTTTCTTTCTTTTTCTATTGAGATGTAACAGACATGCAACATTGTATTAGTCCTAAGTATGCTATACAATGATTCTATATTTGAATATATTGTGAAATCACCAGCACAATAAGTCTAGTTAACATGCCTCACCATACATAATTACAGAAGTTTTTTTTTTTTCTTCTGATAAAACTTTTAAGATCTACTCTCTTATTAACTTTCAATTATGCAATACAGTGTAATTAACCATAGTTGCCATGTGGTACATGTCGATGTCTTTATTTGACAACTGGAAGTTTGTACATTTTCACCCCTTTACTCATTCAGCCCTTTCCCCGCTGACCCCTTCTGGCAACCACCAACTCATTCTGTATATCCATGAGCTGTTGGCCTTTGTGTTCGTTTTAAGATTCCACATATAAATGAGATTATATGATATTTGTCTTTCTCTGTCTAACTCATTTCACTTAGCATAATGTCCTCAAGGTCAATCCATGTTGTTGAAAATGGTAAGATTTTTTTCATTTTTTTTAATGGATAAATTACATTCCATTGTGTGTATAAATACCATACATTTTCTTTATCCATTCATTCCTTGATGGACCTAGGTTGTTTTCATGTCTTGGCTACTATAAACAATGCAATGGACATAGGGGTCAAGATATGTTTTTGAGTTAATATTTTCTTCAGATAAATACTCAGAAGTGAGATGTATGGAAAGCATAACCTAAACTTACCTTGCCATATGTAAAACAGATAGCCAATGTGAATTTATTGTATGGCTCAGGAAACTCAAACAGCGGCTGTGTACCAACCTAGAGGGATGGGATGGGGAGGGTGATGGGAGGGAGGTTCCGAAGGGAGGGGATATATGTCTACCTATAGATGATTCACTTTGAGGTTTGATAGAAAATAGTAAAATTCTATAAAGCAATTATCTTTCAATAAAAAATAAATAAATTTTTAAAAATAATCAGAAGTGGATTTGCTAGATTGTATCAATTACAGTTTTTAAGAACAATCTGAGATTTTTAATTTCACATGTGAATTTTCTGAAGTAGATAATTCGAGCTTGTATGATAAGTCCTGAAAGCAACCAGTGATCCAGACTACCGTTCTGCTTTAATTTCCTTTGCTCGTGATTTCCATTCTTCCGGTCACAAAATGACTGCTGCAACTCTAGGCATTTCCTCTGCTTTCTCCTGGAAAATGTAGGAGGGCCCACTTCCCCTTTTAACGAATATTCTTAGATGTTTTATGCAATCCTTTCATCTCATTGGCCAGATTTATTCACAACTCATCCAAAGGGTTGACTCTTTGGAAAAGACTCTGATGCTGGGAGGGATTGGGGGCAGGAGGAGAAGGGGACAACAGAGGATGAGATGGCTGGATGGCATCACCGAATCGATGCACATGAGTTTGGGTGAACTCCGGGAGTTGGTGATGGACAGGGAGGTTTGGCGTGCTAGAGTTCATGGTTTCGCAAAGAGTGGGACACAACTGAGCAACAGAACTGAACTGAACAGTGAGTTTGAAGATAAACTGAGAAGTACTGTCCTATCCTAAGTAGTAATGTTCTTGCTAAGACTTGGGAGTTTATTACTGAGATGGACAAAGAAAAGGTGTAATGAGAGAGACAAGTAGAAGTTGATAGCCCAGATGATATCTTAAAAAGTCTTTGTAATTAAAGATTATGTTTCTGGAAAAAATATAATGAAGCATCTATATAATTTACTCAGGCAATATGTTTTATATTTTTCCTCTAACAGTTCAAAAATGAATGTATTTACCAAATTCCAATCTTTGGTAAATAGGCATTTTAGGGCATTCAAGGCAGAATAAGATAGTTCAATAATTTTATGTACGGATATTTGTCTTCAACAATTTTATAGCAAAATGACAGAGGTGGGTTATATCTTCTCGTTCTTATGCTTTTCCTACTTGATATTCCTCAGTAGCTTCTTACTGTCCTCAGGAAGAAGTCCTGGATCCTTGCAAGTGGTGTGTAAGGTCCTTCTGCCTGGCCCTTGCTTCTCTCTCCAGCTCCATCGCACACCATTCTCCATAGCCCCTGCTGCGTTGCCTGGTGTCCATGCCTGGAGTGAGCTCTCAGTGGCCTGTGGTCCATGCCTGGAATGAGCTCTCAGTGGCCCTTTCCTGCTCTGTGTTCCATCCGCAGAGCAAATTCAAAGATAACTCCCTCCGAGATGCCATCCCAGGTCTTCCATGACTGGGCCAGGTTCTTTTAAATTTCTTTATAATCACACATTCAAGACTGTGTTTAATGTATGTCTTCTCTTACAGACTTTAAGCTTCGTAAGAATGGGACACAAATCTGAGCTTGCTCCTCACTCTGACTGCAGTGCCTAACAAAGTGCCTGACATGCAGTACGCTCTAAATACATGTTTTTGTGTGTAATGAATGAATGGAAGCAATAGTAGCACGCACACATACACACAAAGGCTATAGAAGTACGAAGAAGGAGAAGAAAAGTTTTTGGAGTTAAGCAATACATAGAGAAGATATAGAATTAAAACTGGTCCTTCAAGGTCAATAAAAGCCAGCCTCAGATGATAAGGAACAAGACTGCCTTGGGAAAATAGACAACCTGAACTAAGGCACGTATCATGGCTGAAATAGGAACGTGCCCCAAGTTCTCAGAATGTCTGAAAAAAAAAATCTCAGAATGTGTACTGTAGTCCATAGGCCAGAAAAAACATTAACTTTTCGGAGTATACTCATGGCTTGTTTTTAAATGTGTATATTTCCCAGAGGAACTGAGTCATCAGATTTTACCCATTTGAAGGAAATCCCACTTCAACTCATTCATTCTTAAAACTCTTCTGCTTCTTTTTTCCCCACCCATCCTCTTTGAGTCAGGGGTCAGAAAATCCTAGAAGTGGGTACATCAGAAGAGAGTTTACTGTAAATCTTTTAAAATAATGGTTTAGAATTATGGAATGTTATAAACTCTTCTCTTTAATCATGAGTTGAGTAGAATAGGAAAATGGATGGTTTCTGTTGTCCAGTTTACACTAGAATGCTTTCTGCATGGAGAAACTAGATTTTGTAGTCACAAATGTACAGAAGGGATGGAGAAAAATGTTCAAGGTGAAAAGGAGTTTGTTTAAATACAGCAATATTTCCCTGCTACTGCTGCTGCTAAGTCGCTTCAGTCTTTTCCGATTCTGTACAACCCCATAGACGGCAGCCCACCAGGCTCCCCCGTTCCTGGGATTCTCCAGGCAAGAACACTGGAGTGGGTTGCCATTTCCTTCTCCAATGCATGAAAATGAAAAGTGAAAGGGAAGTCGCTCAGTCGTGTCTGACTCTTAGCGACCCCATGGACTGCACCCCACCAGGCTCCTCCATCCATGGGATTTTCCAGGCAAGAGTACTAGAGTGGGGTGCCATTGCCTTCTCCAACATTTCCCTAAAGGAGGACTTTATAAAGAACCCCTGAAAGGGCAGGTTGAAACACTGTAGCGCAGATGGTACGAATCAGTATAAAAACTGAAGTCCAAAAGTTATTTACAGGGTGAATATCTGTGCCAAGAAGGAGCACTTTGAATACCAGGAGAGGATGATAGAGGAGTTGGATGGAGATACAAAATAGAGAATGAGCAGGTGGACCTGGGGTACAAAGACGAGTATGACCAAAAAAAATTTTTTTTTGGAGAGAGAATGTTTTAGTCCAGGACTTTTCAATCTTGTACATGCCTGTGAATCACTTGGGATCTTGTGAGAAGAGAAATTATTTTCAGTGAGTCTGTAGTGAGTACAGTTTCTACATCTCTAAAAAGTTCTAAGATAATGCCAATGCTTCTTGTCCACGGGCCACACCTTGAGTGTAGCAAAGACCCAGCCTCTGCACCCTGGCTCCCAAGTGTGTAGAAAACACAGTTTGGGTGGTAAGAAGGAAGGATGGTGATGTGGGCCTTTGAGGTGTTGTGGCTTATAAAAGATAGAAGCCTGTTTTCTTTCCAGGAAAAAATAAAGCAGATGATATAGAAATGATACCACATAAGACAGCATGGCACAGAGCTTGGAGCAACACAAGAACAATGGTCATTCTCTCAAAACTTTAAGTTCTGTTTCTCATCTGTATCACCTGTTCTCTTCAGAGTTCCTTGACTTACATTACTGTTCAAAAGGAAAACAGAAAGGTTTTTGTTTTTTTTTAATCACTCTTTGTATCTATGTATAGAAAGGATACAAACAATATATTAATGCTGCTGCTGCTACTGTTGCTGAGTTGCTTCAGTTGTGTCCGACTCTGTGCGACCCCAGAGACTGCAGCCCACCAGGCTCCGCTGTCCCTGGGGTTCTCCAGGCAAGAACACTGGAGTGGGTTGCCATTTCCTTCTCCAATGCATGAAAGTGAAATCACTGAGTCATGTCCAACTCTCAGCGACTCCATGGACTGCAGGCTTCCAGGCTCCTCCATCCATGGAGTTTCCAGGCAAGAGTACTGGAGTGGGATGCCATATTAATGCTGTAACACAATTAAATTTATGGTAGTGTCTCCAGACTTATTGACTGACTCATTCCTAGGTTTTCTCTTAGCAACTGGGTATTAATTTGGCCTCTTCATAGCAAGGGACTCTACAATTCAGCTTCTTGGTTATCAACAAACTAGCAAACATAAACAAGCAAATAAGTACAGTAAAACTCTTGTGAATTTAAGAAATGTCATTTTCTAGCTCAGAACTGATGAAAGGCAAAACCACGATGGGTAAAGAAAAACCGAGGTCAGTAACCTCTCACCAGAACATAATGTTTCAGACCTCTCAGGCCCCTAGATATCCTCTGTGACCCTATGCAGTGCATGCCCCACCCCTCAAAGTTTGTTTCAGGTGGTGATTTAGTTGCTAAGTCGTGTCTGACTCTTTGCAACCACATGGACTGTAGCCCGCCAGGCTCCTCTCTTTGTGGAATTTCCCAAGCAAGAATACTGTAGTTGGTTGCCATTTCCTTCTCCAGGGGATCTTTCCAACCCAGGGATTGAACTTGCAGACCCATATCTCCTGCATTGTGGGGCAGATTCTTTTACCGCTGAGCTACCAGGGAAGCCCTTCGTTTTGGGTGGGAGCATCCAATCGGCTGTGCTGACATTTCTTGCAGAACCTTCACCCTTACTCTCTCACCCTATGGTGAGAGTCCTCCTTAGTAGAATGTGCGGCCTGGCCTCCCACTTATCTTGGAATTTCCTCCCGATAGAAATGCCTTCTACAAAGGCAGCCTCAAACAAACCCATGTAAACCCAACGTATTATAAAGCTGTGCATGAAAATAGGGGGAAAATTGTGTGGAAATTCCAAAGTAGGTGCCATCACAGTAGGATGACCATATAATTTACCAGAAAACTGGGTCAGTTTTGAGAATGAAAGGAGTAAAACAGGGATGAACTGGTCCTCTGCTGAACAAGCTGAGAAGCATGGCCACCTTGCCTAACAGGTGTGAATCTCGCTGAGACTGGGCCCAGAAGGAGTTCTTGATTCAAGGCACTTTAAAAGACACAACTCAATCAACCAAAATGCTCTGCAGGCACATATTTGAGCACTCTTTTTTTCCCTTTTAATCCTCTAACCAACTCGATTCCTCTGTTTACAGTTCTTATAATCTCATAAATTCTGTGATGGATATACACTGGTTGCTTTGTCAGCAACCGATTTCTTGTGGGCAAACCCCACCCCATCCCTTTTCTTAGAATCTGGTTTCTGTTTGGGTTCAAGCAAGCTCATTTGTCTCCATGTGCAGTCAATATTTCAACCCATGGCTGCTGAGATTATTTTATAGAAATGCATATAATCCAGGCCAGCCATCCAGGAAAACTTCTGAGATGATGGATGGGGCAGCCTTAGGTGAAAGCCAAAGTGGAGAGAGAGCCCTTGGAAGGACCAACAAGCAAGGTCTTGCTAACTTTCTGGAGCTCTGGATCACGAGCGCACCTAACTCCGTACTTTTCACTTAGGTGGACCCATTGATTCCCTTTTTTGTGAAGGCAGATTCAGTGCTATTTTCTGTTGTTTACAACTGAGACCACTGAAACTAATGCAGCCGCAGTGTTCAAAGGGCCCCATATTTGGCCCCACAACTCTGTTATAAGCTTTGTTTCAGCTACCATTGCTAGCTGGCCAGTTATTTTTACATTTCTTCAAATTCTAGAAAGGAAATTTGGTGGGTCAGTTCATCTTTTTGCACAAGGCTCTCATTATAGTTGTCGTAAATCTGTGGTTTGGCTGTTCCTAAGTCAGTGCCCAGTGGGAGCCTGTCATGAAGGTGAATGGAGGGCTCAGTCCCCTCAGAAGGCCTGTGCTGGTTTCCGCCCTTGAGAGTACAAGTAGCATAGGTCTTGGAGCATCTGTAAGAGATACAGTTTCATTCTCTGTATTCTTTAGAGTCCTTGCTTTTTTTTTTTTTTTTTTTCTGTAACACCTGAATTGCAGATATGTATCACAGAAACAGAGGAGGAACTAGCAACCCACTCCAGTATTCTTGCCTGGAAAATTCCATAGACAGAGGAACCTGGCAGGCTCCAGTCCATGGAGTCACCAAAGAGTTGGAGACTGAGCAGTTAACACATACACACATCACAGAAACGCTATAGAAATACTTAGAAACCCTAGAGCTCATCTGTTACATTTTACAGAACACCTACAAATAAGAAGTTGAATTTTGAAAAACTTCCCTCACTTTTCTCACTTTTATTCTTTCCTTTTGCAATGTAATTATTATTATATGGAACCTGTATCTGATGATGGTGAGTTTAAATGGATCAAAATTATTGCTCCTTAAAAGCAACACCAAAATTTTAAGATACGATGCATACTAATTAAAGTTCAAGGAGCCCTAGGCAAGAAAAAAAGATAAGCCTTTGCTTAAGTTATACAAAAGTGAATTAAATATTCAAGATTAATTAAAATTGAGGGAAAGATTTTTTAAGGGTACCATTTAAAATTTGCATAAAAGTTAGTGCAATTATTTTAAAATGTTTCCTATTAAATTGGTTTGATGAGTAAGGGAAGTTCATTAGTAACATAGTAATATAAGAGTTAATTCATGTTGCTCTAGGCAGTGTTTTTCCTTTCGCTTTGTTCTGTAAAAGTCGCTTA
>SJYF01000483.1:2133936-2148908 GCA_006410515.1 Procapra przewalskii | reverse complement strand
TTGGAGAAGACTCTTGAGAGTCCCTTGGACTGCAAGGAGATCCAACCAGTCCATTCTGAAGGAGATCAGCCCTGGGATTTCTTTGGAAGGACTGATGCTAAAGCTGAAGCTCCAATACTTTGGCCACCTCATGTGAAGAGTTGACTCATTGGAAAAGACTCTGATGCTGGGAAGGATTGGGGGCAGGAGGAGAAGGAGACGACAGAGGATGAGATGGCTGGATGGCATCACTGACTCGATGGATGTGAGTCTGAGTGAACTCTGGGATTGGTGATGGACAGGGAGGCCTGGCGTGCTGCAGTTCACGGGGTCGCAAAGAGTCGGACACGACTGAGCAACTGAACTGAATTGATGCATGTTACATCATTTCTTTTGTGTCTGACTCTGTGCAACCATATGGACTGTAGCCTGCCAGGTTCCTCTGTCTGTGGACTTCTCCAGGCAAGAATACTGGAGTGTGTTGCCATGTCCTCCTCCAGGGGATCTTCCCAACCCAGGGATTGAGCCCAAGTCTCTTATGTTTCCTGCATTGGCAGGTGGGTTCTTTACCGCTAGTGCCACCTGGGGTCTGTAGAGTCTGGTAAGCTGCCCAGCACCCCACCCCTGTGCACCATCAGAGTTCATGCAGTCCCAGGGCTGTCGGATGCACAATGTTAGACTCTCTTTGTCCTTATTTCTGTGCATTTCTCTGAATCTCTCTAGATGAATCCTGTTTGACTTTTTTAGTTACTGTCTGGTTTTCTAGATTGCAGGGTAGCAGTCTTTCTTCTTTGACTTGTTTTGCTAGTTTCACTTAGGCCACTGTTATGCTACAGCATTTAAATGAAAGGAAATAGGATCCTTTTCTTCCTACTTTTAGTTGAGAGTCTTGCTACTTCCTAAAAACCATTACTGTTTGTTTTACTGGAATGTTTGGGGGTTTTCATGGGCCCTACGTACCAGTATTCAGTTGATTCATGCCAGGAATTATGGAATAAGAAGTAGATGGGTGTTTCTAGAATTGGAGACCTGAGAGTAATATCCAGGTCTAATGCTACTGACAGCCATGATCATGGGCAAGTCTAACCTCTTCCTTTCCTCACAAGGAGACAATGAGAGAAGACAACTTTTTTTCAAGAGTACCTGAACTCTTAACTGTTAGTTATTGAATCAGACTAAGCTTTAATATATAGGAATTATTTACTTAAATTACATTCCTGCCACACGCACACACCAACTGGTGGGGACTCATGGTGGGGACAAGGTCAGCTATGGGCAAAACTTTAAATGTATTTTCTCTGGTCATGAATTGTGATGTAAGGTAAATTTTGTGCCTTTAATACAAAAGAAGTAGTATGTGAGGGTCAGAGCACTTTTACCTGTCTGATAAGAGAAGCAAGGTCAGTGTGATTTAACATGAGTCAGAGAGAATGAGATAAGTCCCTGCTTACAAAGAGGCCGGATCTTGCAGAGCCTTATAGGTCATGCTAAGATTTCACATTTTATTCTAAGTGCCTTAAAAAAAGAAGAAGAAGAAGAAAAAGAATTTAAGCACGGAAGCAGTTTAATCAGTCTTTTTATTTTTTTTAATCACTATGGTGCCTGTATGAAGTCTAGGTTCAAGGACATATAGATGTAGCTATGGATGAGATAAGAGAGGCTTGTCATCTCATTCATGATGGAGCTGGTAGATATAGCCAAGTAGATGGATTTCAGAAAAGCTTTGGAGAATGATGTGTAAATAACATATTTGCCTGTTATTACAAGCACATTCTACTTGTGAGTGAATCTGTTTGCACTCTTTTGGTCTGATTAAGCTGCTATAACAAAGTACCATAGAGTGGGTGGCTTATAAACAAGAAAAAACTGTGTTTTTGAAAGTTCAGGAAGCTGGAAAATCCAAGATCAAGACACAGACAGATTTGGTATGTGGTGAGATCACAAACTAATGGCATCCTGTCCTATCACTTCATGGGAAATAGATGGGGAAACAGTGGAAACAGTGGCTGACTTTATTTTTTTGGGCTCCAAACTCACTGCAGATGGTGATTACAGCCATGAAATTAAAAGACACTTACTCCTTGGAAGGAAAGTTATGACCAACCTAGACAGCATATTGAAAAGCAGAAACATTACTTTGCCAAGAAAGGTCCGTCTAGTCAAGGCTATGGTTTTCCAGTAGTCATGTGTGGATATGAAAGTTGGACTGTAAAGAAAGCTGAGTGCTGAAGAATTGATGCTTTTGAACTGTGGTGTTCGACAAGACTCTTGAGAGTCCCTTGGACCACAAGGAGATCCAACCAGTCCATTCTAAAGGAGATCAGTCCTTGGTGTTCATTGGAGAAACTGATGTTGAAGCTGATATGGAGAGACGCATTTGAAAAGACCTTGATGCTGGGGAAGATTGAGGGCGGGAGGAGAAGGGGACGATAGAGGATGTGATGGTTGGATGGCATCACTGACACAATGGACATGGGTTTGGGTGGACTCCGGGAGTTAGTGATGGACAGGGAGGGCTGGTGTGCTGCAGTTCATGGGCTTGCAAAGAGTCAAACACGACTAAATGACTGAACTGAACTGAACTGTGGTCCTTGTTGGTTTTTCTTAGCGGTAAAGAATCTGCCTGCCAATGCAGGAGATGTGTGTTCAATCCCTGAGTCAGGCAGATCCCCCAGAGTATGAAATGGCAACCCACTCCAGTTTTGTTGCTTAGAAAATTCCATGGACAGAGGAACATGGCAGGCTACAGTCTATGGGGTCACACAGAGTCAAACATGACTGAGTATGGGCACACTGACCCTCCGGGGTATCTTTTATAAGAATATTAATCCCATTCATGAGGGCTCCTAATTTATAATCTAATGATTTCAAAGAGGCCTCACCTTCTAATACCATTTCCTTGGGTGGTATAATTTTAACATGATTGAATTTTGAATGAACACAAACATTCACTTCATAGCATAAATATATATGTATGGATATACACTGTGTACTTGTGCATATATTTAGGGAAAATGGTGTGAAAATACAACAAAATGTTTACAAGACTATATTAAAGGTGGTAGAATTTGGGACAATTTTTATTCTTTACATTTTCTCTTTTTCTAGTATTCTGCAGTAAGCAATAAATATATAACATTTTAAATACATATTACATATAATAAAGGTAAGTGAATTATTGACAAAATATTGTGGAAATTAAATTATAATTAGGCCTAGTATCAAGAGTCATAACTAATTCTAAACTCTTCCTCATTTCTCCACTATATTAAAGTGCTTAACATATTAAAAAATAATTTTTAAAGGGTAAATTCTTGTGCTGTAGGTTCTCAATTTTTCCATGAATTATGTATATCACTTAAAAATTAAGGCAATAATTAATAATGCAGTTCATTTAATTAAATGTCCCTTGCATTAAATGGCACTGGAATCCAGTAATGTAACTGTTGGTGACCTGCAAATGAATGTGATATGCAGTAATTCTATTTCCTCATCTTCTCCGTTTCTAAAAGTGTAAATAACCATTTTTAATTTTTAAAACATAACATTTAATAGGAAGTATCTCTGGAATGCTAGATTAGAATGAATTAACAGTTCTGAATTAAATTAAAAAATTCACATCAGAGAGGTTTTGTTTTTAAATTTTAACAGTTATTTTTTCCCTAGATTATCTCCTTCTACCTATGAAGGGGAAAATGACAAGCCATCACTTAGGAAGGGAAATACAGAACAGTAAGGGCAACATAAAAAGAATTGTTCTTATTTGTGCTTTCAGGTAGTTTTAATAGAAACAGTGTATCAGTTATTAACCTTTATCTCCATTATTAAAATTTAATGCTCTCTTTACCATACTGAAAAAAAAAAACATAATAAAACCATAGCGAGCTTTGGTTCTGAATGTTTCCTCAAGGAAGGAAAAATACAAAATAAAGAGAATAGTCTGGAGCAGGGCTGGAGAAGACTGTCAAAAATGCAATACCCACCCGAGAAAGAATAACTGCCTTTCTCTGGAATAATCAGTGACCTTAAGAACTAAGGATGACCAGGATATTATATTCCTTTTAAAAAAAATCTGTGTCACATAGATATTGCTTATTTACTTATTCATTCATATATTTATTTATGCAATTATTTATTCATCATTTGTAGGACTCCAAAAACTTATATGACTAGACAGTTTAAAAAATTATTTCATAAATGAATCCTTCTTGCTTATACAAAGAACAAACTGCTTGCAAGGAATGAAAGCACTTATAAGACATTAACATATTTTAAATTTTGAAAAGTATATTGCAATCTATCCTTTTATACTTCTGTCCCCACAGGGAAAATTCAGGAGGATGAGAGTTTCCTACAAGAAAATAATGTTATACTAAACAAATAGATTCTTTGCCAATTAAAATAGAACAGAATAAAATAACAGTTACACACACACACACACACACACACACACACACACACACACACACACACACACACACACACACACACACACACACGGGCTTCCCTTGTAGCTCAGTTGGTAAAGAATTTGCCTGCAGTGCAGGAGACCCAGGTTCGATCCCTGGGTTGGGAAGATGCCCTGGAGAAGGAAATGGCAACCCACTCCAGTATCCTTGCCTGGAAAATCTCATGGACAGAGGAACCTGGTGGATTGCAGTCCATGGGGTCGCAAAGAGTTGGGCACGACTGAGCGACTAACACAACACACATACACACACACAGGCATGTATACATGTATGTGTGTGTGTACACACACACACACACACATATATTATATATATGTGCAGGTATAGTTCTATATGAATTAAAATAATAGCAAAGCTTCCACCTGAGAAGGGAGACCCTGTGCTAAAATTTAAGGGATTTCTGCCTGGCTTTTTTTTGTTGTTGTTTTTCAGTAACTAAGTCATGTCCAACTCTTTGCGACCCCATGGACTGCAGCATGCCAATCTTCCCTGTCCTTCACCATCTCATGGAATTTGCTCCAATTCAGGTCCATTGAGACAGTGATGCCATCCAACCATCTCATCCTCTGTTTGCCCCCTTCTCCTGCCCTCAATATGTTTCCCAGGGTCTTTTCCAATCTGCCAAACTTATAGAGGTTTTTTTTCTTTTTTTTTTTTGAGAAAATGTGCCAAGATAGTTTTCCTTTCTCAAAAGTATAAAATAAGATATGGTTGCAAGAGTTTTGTAGGATACTATTACCAGAACTTGCTCATTCCTTCATTTTATCTTTTATCAATTCAGCACTATTTCTTGGATATGACAGAGACAGTTTTAGGCTTTGGGAATATAATAGTGAAGGAATAGAAAGGAAACACGAAAAATAAAAGCAAGCCTTCTGTAATCTTATAGTTTAGTGGTAGTAGACAAATAATAAACGACTAAGTATAGTCAAGTAAGTGCTCTGGTATAAATAAAGCAAATTTGAGGGAATAAACAGTGAGGGGTGAGCTTTTCTGATATAAGGCATCTGGGCAGGTGGTCAGGGCTGAGACACATGGCAGGAAGAGATTCCCCAGCTGAAGTAGTAATTGAAAATGTCTAAAGTGGGAGCATGTTGGGTGAAGAAGAATCAATGACATTTTTAATGATTTTCATCTTCCACCTTGTGAGTGGTTGAGAAAAACTTCAGAATTCCCTTGAAACTTCCAACATTATTTTTCATTCTTTTCCTTTGTTCTCCACCTTTTGTACCTTATATTTCTTAATATGGTACAAAACCAATTATATTTCGCTTTTGGAGACAGAAGTATGAGAAGGAAGGAAAATGTCAGGGAAGAAAGATTTCTGGTCTGGCCAGTTTTGATTTCATGCAAGACTCCTGACTGACTTTTGAATTACTGGGGGCAAGTGATAAGAACACATGTAGGACCGTTTACACCGCTGCTTTACTCTGCCTGGCATGCAGGAGGCATGCGAGATGCGGGTTCAGTCTCTGGGTCAGGAAGACCCCCTGGAGAAGAATGGATGCCTGCTCCAGTACTCTTCCCTCAAGAGTTCCCTGGACAGAGGAACCTGCTGGGCTACAGTCCACAGAGTCGCAAAGAGTCGGGCACAACTCAGCGACTAATACTTTAAATTTCACTTTCCATCTTTTCAGATGTATTTTTCTTCTCCTGTGGTTAATTTTTCCCAAGCAACAGTTGTGTTTTGGTTCCAATCGTCCTAAGAACCACTCTTCACTCTTCACTATTCAAGGTCTTCCACTGGGTTTTCTCTCTTTCTCTTTCCTTCCCCTAAAATGCACAATCTCTGCATTGTTCTCTGCACAGACCACACTTGCCCCTACATCCCAAAGGCGGGGGGGAGGGGGGAGATTCTTGAAAACTAATGTATGAAATTGAAATGAGGAGTTTTTGTCCCCTTCCATTATATCTTCAAACCTGTTTTTGTTTAATTATATATGGACTATTGATTTCTCTATGTTAAAGTTATGCCCTGTTATTTGATTAAATTATCTCTTTGCAGCCAGGATTGATATGTAACTCCATTGATTTTTCTCTTGGTTTTTCAGATAGTCATATCAGCTACAAATAGAGGAAGTTTTACCTCTTTCTTCTTTTTTATGGTGGAGGGGGGAGGCGGAAGGGGGTTCATCTGAGATTCCACTTGCTTTTTTGTAGCTGTTATATATCCTCAATATAATGTTAAATCACACTAAAAACAGTGATAAGTATCACTTCTTCCAGTGGGAGTGTGTCCTTTTTTGTTAGATGCTGACTCAGTGCTGGCTTTTGGAGATATAAATATAAAATACATAATCAATATAGGTATATAGATATAGACGCATATACATAAGATCATAATAAAGAGGTATTCATCACTTCCCATTTAACTGAGTGGTTTGGAGAGTTTGAATTGAATTTTGTCTAATTCGTTTACAACATTTCTGAAGATAATCATACTGCTTTTCTCACTGACTCTATTAATATGATGACTCATATCATTAGACTTCCTACTATTGAATCGTCTTGTATTTCTAGAAAAATCCCACTTGTTCATGACATATTATTTATAATGTGCCACTGAATTCTCTTTAAGATTATTTAAAACTTTTGTGTTGATCCCCATACTAAGAGTGGCCTGAGGTTTTTGTTTTTTTATTTTTGTCTTTGCTTGTGTTTTGTTTTGGTAAAACCTATGTCAGATTTGTCAATGCTGAAATTACATTATGAAAATAATTTGGAAGTTTTCCTCTTTTTCTATGCTCTGAAACCATTTAAATCAAGATTTTCTCTTTACCCATAATGTTATCCAAGCTTTTAAAGCATTATTTGTTCATTTAATTGATTTAAATTGAGATGATGAGGTCATAAGTGTAGACATATGTCTTGAAGATTGTAAATAGTATGAGTTTCTTAAACTAAGTGAACTGAAAACAGTGAATTCTGACACTGTTAACTATTACTGGTAACTTGAACAAATTATTTAATTTTTTAAGTCGTTTTACTTACTATTACATGGGAGTTATAACTTTTGTTAAGTTTATGGCGATAATTTTACTTTTTGTTTCACTAGTGGGGACATAGATATGAAAATTATTGTTGCACATCACCAGTTCCCAATTTCAGGGGTTATTCAACTTATAACAATTTGAAGAGAGATTAAGGGACAAAAATGAAAATATGTGGAATAGAAGCTTTGGTGAACCTTGTCTACTTCCGTGACATTAAATTTCTTCTACTTTTAGAAGATGTTGAGCCCTTAGTATTAAAAATAGGTGACCAGAAAGTCAAAATTGAGGACAAGAATGCCTATCACTACAGAAAAGTATTTCCTGAGGTCATCAGAACTATACAAATGGCTAGATTCTACAGGACGTGCAGTAAACTCCTGCACACCAAAAACAAGATTAAAAGCCATGATCCTGTCAAACAGGGGATCAGTTTCTCAAGTGGAATTTTCAAATGCAGATCCTGCACCATGAGCGCTGGCAGACCCAGTGTTATATTAAAGGTTATCGGGATGTTTCCTTAAAGTTGCAGCGTTGGCAGCTTTACCATGAGCTCTGACCCTTCAGGTGTATCTGCTGCAGGACTTTTATTAAAATCCTGTTCACTTCACTTGTGTCAAAAAAGAAAAGCTAAGGTTTCTTGAAGGTTAATGGGCTCTGGGAGAAGCCTTTTTTAGTCATTTTGGTGTTTGATTTATAAACCATCCAATGCACCTCTGATGAAGCAGCACCAATCCTGCTTAGATTTTAAATCCTTATATTAAATGTTGTTGTGTTCTTGAAGTTAGAGGGCAAATGCTCAGAAATCATAGCCTTATTGGGAAACTGTCCATGCAGCATTAGTTTATCGGGATTTTGCTCAAATACAAAACTATATAATGAATATAAGCCCCTTTTCATAATTCTAAAACAAAACAATGACAATCACAAAATACTATATAATTCAATAGAAGAGGGGAGAGCCTTGTATAACTGATGGCAATTCATAAAACTAGATGAATGCAGATCTGACTTGCCTGAATACATACTTCAATTAAACTAGAATTCAAGTTGCAAAATTAAAAAAAAAAAAACTATTGAAAAAACCCTAAAAAATCACCAAAGAAAATTTCATGTTTGGTTTGGAAATATATTGGATAATATTTTAACAAGTTTAAAACTGAGGTAAGATTAAACAGTCAATGCTTAGCATATATAGGAAGGAAACATTTATTGAATAGATATGTGAAAGAACACAGCAAAAATAAATCTTCTGTTGATGTAAAATTATATAAGTTTGATTTAAGCACAAAATGCTTTATGTTATAGAATGTTTAAAAATTTATTTTTGCTCTAGTATTGTAAATCAGTTCTCTCAGATAACAAATAAGAGATGATGTACCACAAGTTCCTATTTCATAAATTACCATGAGTTTTAATTTTCCTGTGATTTATATGTAGAAAGAATGTATTTCTAAAAAAAAAAAAAAAAAAGAGAGATTCATGGTTAAAACACACCAAAGGGATTTTCAATAGTTCTTTAATTCTCAGAATTATTCTCTCAGTTTTATATCTTAGCACAAACCAAAGAATTATTTTCAGGCTCACAGATACTAATAACATTGGACAAATCACTTAATCTGAATCTAGGTTTAATCTTTTGTAAAATGAGGAATATAGTGCCAAATTCACAAGGCTAATTGCGAGAATTAGAAGTGGCAATTTGCAACATGATTGAGTGCTTCCTATGAACCAAGCCCTATGCAAGCGTCCAAGTAATGCCAGTTGAATTAAACCATGTCCCCCTTAAGAAGACTGCATTCTAACGGGGAGGATGCAGGTGAGGGAAGCAACTATTACGGAAGGGTGAGAGCCGCCTCCTAACCCGAGCCTACACCCCACTCTCAGGGAGACTGGAGGCACTAGGGAAGCCCGAGCTGCGATGGCTCAGAAGCTTCCTGGAATGTGGGACTGAGGAACGCTTCCTGTCTGGACTGCTGTAAGACTCGAAGTTGGCAAGTTCAGGACAAACCCTCTCCTGGGCTAAGAACGAGTCTTTGCAGAGAAGAGCAGCAAACGAGGGCGAGGTGCTAGCACCCTTCCTTCTCTGTGTCTCCTCCGCCTCCTCCTGCCCTTGGACTGGCCCTCCTGCCCTCTCTCCTCTTTTCTCTCCCTCCCCACCTATCCTTTTCCTTTTTTTTTTTTTAGTTCTTTATTCCCCTTTCTTCTTCCTCGTCTTTTTTATTTTCCTACCCTCTCCTCTTTCTCCTTACTTCCTTCCCTTCTCCAAAAGCAGTTCTCCAGTGTCGTATATCAGACGTTATCTGAGGCAGACCCGATCCCCGCCCCCACCGCCCCACCATAGTCTAGCTAATGTACTTAACAGTCTGTATGGAGAAGGCAATGGCCCCCCACTCCAGTACTCTTGCTGGTAAATGCTGGTAAATGGTAAATCCCATGGACGGGGGAGCCTGGTGGGCTGCAGTCCAGCAACTTCACTTTCACTTTTCACTTTCATTCATTGGAGAAGGCAATGGCAACCTACTCCAGTGTTCTTGCCTGGAGAATCCCAGGGACAGGGGAGCCTGGTGGGCTGCAGTCTATGGGGTCGCACAGAGTCGGACACGACTGAAGTGACTTAGCATATCCGGTTAAATCTGAAAGCCAATTTCATATAAATTATGCTTAATAACACATCCAATTAGTAAGTACAGCTGCCTTTTGTAAAATTTAGTTTTAATTTCTCTTCATCCTGTGTGTGAAAGTATTTTCTCATGATCACTTTTTATTTGTACTATATCAGGCTGATTTATGGCTGAAAAGCATTAGAGCCATTTAATTTGGAATTGTGCTTTTGAATGGATTTTTAAAATTCTTCAAGTAGTTTTAGATATGTTAAATTTATTGATGAAAAAACATTATCTAAATGTCATTTCTGATCTACGAAGTCTGTCTCAAAGTTCACATTACAGTAACAGCAGAGCCATAGGGTTTGCACTCTGTCAAGGCCATATACCATTTAACATTCAAAATGATTTAGTTAGGAAAGCATGGAACAACTAAGGAATTAGGGTGTGATACACCCAAGGCTGTGGAAACAAACTGGGAAATTCTTAAATAGATGGGAACATCAGACCATCTTACCTGTCTCCAGAGAAACCTGTATGAAGATCAAGAGGCAACAGTTACAGCTGGATGTGGAATAACTGGTTGATTGGTTCAAAACTGGAAAGGAGTACACCAAGGCTGTATATTCTCACTGCTTATTTAAGTTACATGTAGAGCAGAGTATATCATGTGAAATGCTGGTCTGGATGAATCACAAGCTGGAATCAAGATTGCTAGGAGAAATATCAACAACCTCAGATATGCAGATGATACCACTCTAATGGCAGAAAAGTAAAAAGGAACTAAAGAGCCTCTTGATGAAGATGAAAGAGAAGAGTGAAAAAGATGGCTTGAAACTTAACATTGAAAAAATTTGTATCATGACATCTGGTTCTATTGCTTCATGGCAAATAGAAGGAAAAAAATGGAAGCAGTGACAGATTTTATTTTCTTAGGTTCCAAAATCACTGTGGATGTAGCCATGAAATTAATGGACACTAGCTCCTTGAAAAGAAAGCTTTCACAAATCTAGACAGTGTTTTACAGAGCAGAGGCATCTACTTAGCCAAGCAGGTGCATATAGTGAAAGCTTTGGTTTTTCCAGTAGTCATGTATGGATGTGAGAATTGGACCGTAAAGGAGGCTGAGTGCCAAAGAATTGATGTTTACAAATTGTGGTGTTATAGAAGACTCTTGAGAGTCCCTTGTACAACAATGTGATAAAAGCCAGTAAATCCTAAAGGTAATCAACCCTGAATATTCACTGGAAGGACTGATGCTGAAGCTGAAGCTCCAGTACTTTGGCCACCTGACGTGAAGAGTTGAGTCACTGAAAAAGATCTTGACATGGGAAAGATTGAAGACAAACGCAGGAGAGAGTGACAGAGGATGA
Organism: Procapra przewalskii; assembly: GCA_006410515.1. NCBI lineage: Eukaryota > Metazoa > Chordata > Mammalia > Artiodactyla > Bovidae > Procapra > Procapra przewalskii. The sequence goes on along the minus strand of SJYF01000483.1, from coordinate 2,137,491 downwards.
GATGATGAGACACCATCACTGACTCAATGAATCTGAGCAAACTCCAGGAGAGGGCGGAGGACAGTGGAGCCTGGCATGCTATAGTCCGTGAGGTCACAAAGAGTTAAACACAACTTAGTGACTGAACATCAACAACATCCAGGATTTGGAGATGGTTTGAATGTGTGAATGTGTGTGTATGTGTGTGTGTTCACATAAAGGCAGTTCTCCATAGTCCTTTTTGGTCTCAGATGCTAACATCTGTGATCAAAATGTTTTAAAACAGTGGATTGGCCAAAATTTTTGTTCAGCACTGTCCATAATGGAAACCCAGTTCTTCATGTGTTTTCCTCACTTTTCCACTCCCCATGATGACCATTCTGAAGGAACATGAAGGATGCCGATGCCTGAGTGTCGGAGTGTGGGGTGGAGGCGGGGTGAGCAAGAGTGTGGCATGATGATGAGGTGAACACAGGCTGTGAAGTTACGGAGAACAGCCTTGAACCCTGGGTCCCTCTCCTTCTAGCCGTGTGACATGGAGCAAGGCCAGTTTCTCTGGTCCTCGTTGTGCTTCTCCCACTTTTTCTCCTGTTCCCAGCTTCAGTTTGGTGAGTCAAGACAGACAGGGAGTTTAAATCAGAGAAATATCAAAGAAAGGAACAGTAGGATAGTTGGAGCACAAATTTCTCTAAAATTTGTGAAATTTAGATACAAATTTGGTTCCTTATGCATATATTCTGTGTCAACAGAATGTATTACAGATATCCAAATTTACCCAGAAAATGTGGTTCTTTCACTCAAGCAATTCAAAGTTTTATTAGGAAAACAGCAAATGAATCTTAAAGCCTTATATTCTTTTGTTATTAAGGAGATTTTGGCTGTATGTAGTGTTCTTATTTCTTTGCCGATCTTGTTATGTTCTGCAATAATATCCGTGGTATTAGGCCAGAGTAGCTTTTTAACCTAACTAAAGAATTCAGTATTGACTGTTCTCTATTAACTATTGCCTCAAAACATTGTTAGATGGTGAAAGGAGCATGGGACATTCCAGTTGAGGAAAGCTCACAAGCAAGGGCATGGAATGGGCATGGTGTAGTCAAGGGACAGTGAAGGTGTTGCCTGGCTTCTGTGCATTTTGGTTAAACAAATGGGAGATCAAATTCAACAATATACCACTGGAACATGTTCATTTAAGAACAATAAAAAATAGAAAAATATATAGTAGGATAGGGATAGGGGATGGAGAAGGCGATGGCACCCCACTCCAGCACTCTTGCCTGGAAAATCTCATGGACGGAGGAGCCTGGTGGGCTGCAGTCCATGGGGTCGCTAAGAGTCAGACACAACTGAGTGACTTCACTTTCACTTTTCACTTTCATGCATTGGAGAAGGACATGGCAACCCACTCCATTGTTCATGCCTGGATAATTCCAGGGATGGCGGAGCCTGGTGGGCTGCCGTCTCTGGGGTCACACAGAGTCGGACACGACTGAAGTGACTTAAGCAGCAGCAGCAGCAGCAGCGGCAGCAGGGATAGGGAAATTTGGCTCTGTTTAATGGAGTGACTTAAAATCAGAATAAAGGTGTTGAATTTGATCTAAAGTCATGAGAAGGCTTGCAGATTTTCACACAGAAAATATGTTAAGATAGTCTTTTACGAAGATCAAGCTGATGAATATGGTTTAGTTTGATTAGTTTTCTGTTGCTGTGTAACAAATTACTGCAAACTCAGCAGCTTGAAACAACCCAAATTTTATCATTTTGCAGTTTCTGTAGGTCAGGAGTCTGTGTAGGCTTGGTTTGGCTCCCTGCTTAGGTTCTCTCAAGGCCACAATCAAAGATGGTCGACTGGACTCTTATCTGAAGGCTCTGCAGGGGAAGCCCACTTCCCAGCTCATTTGGGATTATTGGAAAATTCATTTCTTGTGGCTGCATCACTAAGAGCTGTTTCTTCACTGGATTCAGCCAAGGCTATTTTCCTCCTAGAAACTACCTGAGTCTCCCTTCTCATTGGCTTTCTCCATCCTCAAGCCACCAATGGTAAGCTGAGTTCTTATGCTTTGAATCTCTGTTACCTCTTCTGCCACCAACAGGAAATAGGTCTCTGCTTAAAAACATGTATACTATCATGTAAAAAAAAAAATAAAATAAAAAAATTAAAAAAAAATGGGCAGAAGACCTAAAAAAAAAAAAAAAAGACATCATATAATTACACCAAGCCCATTTGGATCATCTTAAAGTCAGGCATACCATAAAACATAATGTGATGGGATTGATATGACATTCACAGGATCTGGGAACTGGGGCAAGACATCCTTACTTAGGGGCTGTTTAGGAACCTGCCTACCATAGATGGTTAGGGATAGAAGTGAAGAGGATTCACCGGACACTGCTGTTCTCAACATAGTGACAACAGTGAAAAAAATAGGTATATGCAAAATTAGAAATAGAACAAATGTGATGGGCTATTGACATGCTGGCTATTGAAGAGTCAAAGCTAAGGAGCAAAGAATGTTTGTGATTTCAAGCCTGAATCCCTGGAAAGTGTTTAGAGACAAAAGTAAGAAAAATACCAAGCCCCTTGGGGTAAAAGAAAAAGCATTTCCTTCATTCTAAGAGTTAGAGTTTATTTTCTCATTTTCTGTCAAGTTTTCTGGGTGATCACACCTCAATCATTTCAATCATAAATAAGTATTTCTTAATCTAAAGCTTTATTATCTATGCTATTAATCTGAGGCATGCTCTAAGAAACTGCCTTACTGCATTTGGTTCCTCCAATTCTTGAAGGAGAGAGTGTCTTGTTTGTAACTTTTACTCAGATGATACTATATAGCCCACTTCTGAAAGATGTAAAGATCAGTTCTGTCCTGCTAGGATAATCATCACAGCCAACTGACCAAGCACAAGACAAAAGAGAGACTTGGTTGTAGGTTGCCAAAAAGGAGCACCTGGGCAGATCTGCATAGTTGATGTTTCACGCTGGATGAGAGCATAACTTTCCCACAAAGATTCTAAGGAGACATGGAATGCGTGAGACTATTCTTCAGTGACACTTTTACATCCCACGTTCACATTTCTCTTTGAAAGAAATATTCTCATTTCAAATGGACTACAAATGTCTATTGCATTTTGCACCTTGCTAAGATGCCCTTTTGCAGATTATGTAGACAGTCAGAGAAGATTTATCCACATTTGACATGCTACCCTTTCAATAGGCTTATCAGTATTTCACACATTAAGTAATTTGTTTTGCCTATTAGGATCTCCTTCTCTGCTAAAGCCAAAGAAAAACTCCTTTTAAAGAAAAATCTGTTTCATTAGCTCCTTGTACCATTGCAAAATATTAGTATTTTCATGATTTAGCCTGTTTATTCATATTTAGCACATATGAGCAAAAAGATGCTTAGAGTCATTTGCTATTTAAGAGTGTATAATCACAGCTTGTTGTGTGCTGTTTAGTCACTAAGTGGTGTCTGACTCTGCGACCTCATGGATTATAGCCTGTCCATAGGATTTCCCAGCCAAGAATATTGGAGTGGGCCACCATTTTCTTCTCCAGCAGATCTGAAGAAGCAA
>SJYF01000483.1:2111640-2122843 GCA_006410515.1 Procapra przewalskii | reverse complement strand
GAGGGTGAGGTGAGAAAACTCAGAAGTACACATGGCAAACTTGAGAGAAGACAGTATCTTCAAAGGGCAGGGCCAGACTGAGGCAACCACACAGGGAGAGAACCAGGAAAATGAATGCTCCGATGCAATGCTTTTCTCTTCCTCCAAACTCCTGCCATGGACTCCCATTGGTTAAACCCAACATGAAATCATAGGAGTTAGGGTTTTTCAGTGCATCTGCTTCACGGAGCTGAGAGCAGAGTGGAGAAAAATTGAGAGTGATTCTGGAGTACAACCTCCCCCCAACACACACTCACCAAATTGTATTGAAATATAACTGATACACAGAAAAATGCGTTTTTAAAAAAAATTCTTAATGATGCAAATAACAATAGTGTGCTCACTCACCTAGAACCAGACATCCTGAACTGTGAACTCAAGTGAACCTTAGGAAGCATTACTATGAACAAAGCTAGTGGAGGTGATGGAATTTCAGATGACCTATTTCAAATCCTGAAAGATGATGCTGTTAAAGTGCTGCACTCAGTATGCCAGCAAATTTGGAAAACTCAGCAAAGGCCACAGGACTGGAAAAGGTCAGTTTTCATTTCAATCCGAAGGAAAGGCAATGCCAAAGAATGCTCAAACTACTGCACAATTGGCCTCATTTCACATGCTAGTGAGGTTAATGCTCAAAATCCTTCAAGCTGGGCTTCAGTATTATGTGAACTAAGAACTTCCAAATGTACAAGCTTGATTTAGAAAAGGCAGAAGAACAGAGATCAAATTGCCAGCATCCATTGGATCATAGAAGCAAGGGAATTCCAGTAAAACATCTGCTTCATTGACTATGATAAAGCCTTTGACTGTGGATTGCAACAAACTGGAAAGCTATTAAAGAGATGGGAATACCAGAACATCTTACCTGCCTCCTGAGAAACCTGTATGCAGGTCAAAAACAACAGTTAAAACCTTACAGGAAACAACAATCTGGTTCAAAATCAAGAAGGGAGTACATCAAGGCTGTATATTGTCGCCCTGCTTACTTAACATATGCAGAGTACATCATGCAATATGCCAGGCTGGATGAATCACAAACTGGAATCAATATTACTGGAGAAATATTAACACTTTCAGATATGGAGATGATATGACTCTAATGGCAGAAAGTGAAGAACTAAAGAGCCTCTTGATGAGGATGAAAGAGGAGAGTGAAAAGGCTGGCTTAAAACTCAACATTCAAGAAACTAAAATCCTAGCATCTGGTCCCATCACTTCATGACAAATATACGTGGAATAAGGAAATGGTGATGGATTTTATTTTCTTGGGCTCCAAAATCACTGTGGACAGTGACTGTAGCCATGAAATTAAAAGACACTTGCTCCTTGGAAGAAAATCTTGACAAACCTAGACAGAATATTAAAACAGAGGCATCACTCCACCGAAAAAGCTTCGTATAGTCAAAGCTATGTTTGGGTTTTTTTGTTTGTTTGCTTTTTAAATTAATTTATTTATTATTGAAGGATAATTGCTTTATAGAATTTTGCTGTTTTTTGTCAAACCTCAACATGAATCAGCCACAGTTATACATATATCCCTTTCCTTTTGAAACTCCCTTCCATCTCCCTCCCCATCCCACCCCTCTAGGTTGATTCAGAGTCCCTGTTTGAGTTTCCTGAGCCATACAGCAAATTCCTGTTGGCTATTTAATTTACATATGGTAATGTAAGTTTCCATGTTACTCTTTCCATACATCTCACCCTCTCCTCCTCTCTCCCCATGTCCATAAGTCTATTCTCTATGTCTGTTTCTTTATTGTTGCCCTGTACATAAATTCATCAGTAGCATTTTTCTGGATTTTGTGTGTATGTGTTAGAAAGCTACGGTTTTTCCAGTAGTCACGTATGGATGTGAGAGTTTGACCATAAAGAAAGCTGAGCTCCGAAGAACTGACGTTTTCAAATTGTGGTGCTTGAGAAGACTCTTGAGAGTCTCTGGGATTGAAAGGAGATCAAACCAGTCAGTCCTAAAGGGAATCAACCATAAATATTCATTGGAAGGACTGATGCTGAAGCTGAAGCTCCATTACTTTGGTCACATGATGCAAAGAGCCAACTCATTGGAAAGGACCCTGATGCTGGGAAAGATTGAGGGCAGGAGGAGAAGAGAACAACAGATATTGAGATGTTTGGATGGCATCACTGACTCAAGAGACATGACTTTGTGCAAACTCTGGGAGATAGTGAAGGATAGGGAGGCCTGGTGTGCTGCAGTCCATGGGGTCACAAAAAGTCAGACACAACTGAGCAACTGAACTGATAGTGTGAAATAATTACTACAATGTGGTAAATTAACACATCTATCACCTCATATAGTTATTTTTTTTGGTGTGGAGAAAACTTTTAAGATCTAGCCAATTAGCCTCTCTCATTAATACAGTATAGTATTGTTAACTATAGCAACAATATTGTAACTTAGACCCCCCAGAACATAGTCATCGCATAACCAGAAATGTGTACCCTTTGACTGCATTCACCTGTTAACTACAGCCCCCAACACCTGCCCCTGGCAACCACCAACTGCTGTTTCTTTGAGTTCATGTTGTTGTTGTTTGTAAGTCTTTATTGAATTTATTACAATATTGCTTCTTTTTTTGCTTTGGCTTTTTGGCCATGAGGCATGTGGGGTCTTAGTTCCCTGACCCCGGATTGAACCCACATTCCCTGCATTGGAAGGCAAAGATTTTACCACTGGACTGCCAGTGAAGCCCCGAGTTGAGTGTCCTTAGATTCCACACCTACATTGAGTTGCACGGTACTTGTCTCTCTCTGTCTGACTCACTGCAAATGGGTGATTCCCTGCCTTCATGTATCAGCATACTCACTGCACTCTTCACTCAAACACCACAGCGATCGTTATTTAAAACAAATGAAGGCGTATTATAAACACTGGTCTATACATCTTGCTTTCTCTTGCTGGCAATATGTCGTAGAGACTGCATCTGATCAGTGCACATAGATCTGCCTTGTCCTTTTAACAGCTTTCAGTGGTTTCATTATGTATTACCTTCATTTATTAGTGGCTTCCTAATCAATGAGTATCTTTTGCCCCCATTTTTGGCTGATATAAATAAGGCTTCAATAGCCGTTTTAAATATGACTTTGAAAAAGTGTGCTAGTATATGTGTGATAAATTCTTAGAAATAAATTAGCTGAACCAAAATTTGAAATTAATGATTTGCCAGTAACCCACCAAACAGTTTGCACTCTGTTCCAGAAAGCAAAAAACATAAGTGTTAGTCATTCTTTGGACCCAACAGACCTACATGGACCCCATGTAGCCCACCAGGATGCTTTGTCCATAGACTTCTCCAGGCAGGAATACTGGAGTGGGTTGCCATTCCCTCCTCCAAGGGATCTTCCCGACCCAGGGATCAAACCCAGGTCTTCTGCTTTGCAGACAGATTCTTTACCATCTGAGCCACCAGGAAAGCCCTCTGGAGAAATATAAGAAGGGTCTTTTCTTAAGTATCTGAGATATGATCAATGAAATGTCACTGATTTAATCTATGAGCTTAGTCACTCAGTCCTGTCCAGCTCTTTGTGACCCCGTGGACTGTAGCCTGCCAGGCTCCTCTGTCCATGGGGATTCTCTGGGCAAGAATACTGGAACAGGCTGCCATGCCCTCCTCCAGGGGATCTTCCCAACCCAGGTATCAAACCCAGATCTTCCGCATTGCAGGTGGATTCTTTATCATCTGAGCCACCAGGGACACCCAATTTAATCTGTACTTCTTTGATTTTGAATGATGCTGAACACTTTGGTGTATGTTTAAAAATCATGTGTGTTTTTTTGTGCATGAACTGCCGCATTCATACATGCCCTTTGCTCATGCTTTAATTGATTTTTTTCTTATTGATTCATAAGGATTCTTTATATCAAAAAGAAATTGGCTCTTTGTCTGCCATATTAAAAAGTTTTCCCAGTGTGCTGCTAGCGTTTGAACTTGGTGACGTTTGACTGTGACAGATATATTTTTAAATTTTTGTGAATCAAATCTATCAATCTGCACTTTTATAGTTTCTGGGTTTGTGTCCTCATTAGAAATACTCTTATAGCTACAGATTACAAAATGAACTCCTTCACACTTTATTATTCTTTTAATTTCCTTTTCATATTTAAGAGCTTTATCTATGTGGAATTTATCCTGGTATCAAGTNNNNTATCAAGTATGAAGTGAGGACTTTATTCTTTCTCACATGAGTAGTTGGTTGTCATACACTACTTATTAAGTAGTCCATTTTGCCCACTTATTTAACATGCCACTGTTAATATATTCATATATGTCATTGTATTTGGTTCTGGGCTCTCACAGCTGTTCTATCAGTTTGTCTTTCTCTTAATGCACCAATCTTGATTTCTTATTATAGACACACTTAGTGTTTTAATATTCACTAGGAATCCTCTTACCCTGTTATGCATCAATGTCAGAGTGTTCCTGGCTGTTGCATATATTTTCCACATAAATTTTAGAATTTTAATGACTTTCATAATTTCTTATTAGGCCTGTTTACACTAATATTCTAACAAGATTTGTGTGTGTGTGTGTATGTGTGTATGCATGCACACTTAGTCGTGTCCAACTCTTTGTGACCCTGTGGACTGTGGCCCACTAGGCCCCTCCATCCATGGAATTTTCCAGGCAAGAATACTAGAGTGGTTTGCCATTTCCTTCTCCAGAAGATCTTCCCAACCCAGGGATTGAACCCACGCCCCTTGAGTCTCCGGCATTGGCTGGCAGATTCTTTACCACTGATACCACCTGGGGACAGCCATTTTAAATTGAGCTCATTTGGGAAACTTTACAACTATGAATTTAAACTTAAAAATTAATATCTTAAAATTTTTGATAGCACTTGAAATTTACCTGCCTTTAGTTATATAAGAAAAGTTGTTACCTCAAACTGAAAATGTCACTGTTTGTCACTGTTTCCTAAACACAGAATATCTGAGACATTTTTGCTTGCTTTATTTCCAAGTAATCATCTAATAATATAGACTCTTTAATCCTTTTGCTTCTTTGCAGTTTCATTCTACTTCAGAAGTTTATAATATTCTACTTGGGACATTAAAACAGCTATTTAGGTGATTTTTTTGCCTTTAGTTTTTCCTCTCCGATCTATTCTGCATAATTTTACTATCTTAATATCTTAAAACACATATTTGCCAAGTAAGGTTATTTTTTTAAGAGAGTCTTCAATGACACTTATTGCTAGAAAAAAATGTCCTAAAAGTCCCCAAATTACTGAAAGTCATCTTATTAGGGCTCCAAATAATAGAATTTTGCCATGTATTTCTTTGACAGTCTGGTTATCTGTTCATGCAGATAAAGTTCAGAATTTCTTGGGGAATAGATGGCCTATGCCTCCTCACACAATATCCCATAAATACTAGTTCTTGCAATTAAACTTTTTGATAAGAAAGCTTAGTTAAACATCACAGATTGTTCTACATAATAGGCACTCAGTAAATAAATGTTGAATGGGTAAACAAGGCTGTATTCTCCAGGAGAGTCCTTAACTTTGTGACTAACACACTCTATGACCTGAGCTAAGCCTAGGTTCATAAACGTAATATTTGTTGTTTAGGCTGTTTACACCTTAATTAGTATAAGGCAGCACGTAAAGACTTAAATGTAACTATCAAATGTATCTTAGAAAGCCAGATGTAGGTCAAACTCAGGGTAGATTAACTGAAGGTCTGTATTAGAATATATCGGCTATTGCAATAAAGACCAAAATCACCTCACCTGTTTTACTTATATTTCTTAACAACATTTGCATAGGTGGCTCAGGGCTGGTATGTTATCCAGAGCCCAGTCTCCTAATAATTTTCCTGTGCCATCCTTTTGTGTCCTGAGATGTCTGCTCCAGCTCTCACTTGCCATCATGGATTCATTGTAGGAAGGAGATCAGGAGGGCAAAACAAAACACCTGTCCCCTAAAGTACAAAGAGCCCAGAGAATGGTATATTTAGCTCTTAGAGTAGTAAATTCCATTGCTACCGGAGAAGGGAGCTTCCCAGGTGACACTAGTGGTAAAGAACCTGCCTGCCAATACAGGAGGCATAAGAGATGCAGGTTCAGTCTCTGGATTGGGAAGATCCCCTGGAGAAGAGAATGGCAATCCACTGGAGTATTCTTGCCTGGAGAATCCCATGGACAGAGGAGCCTGAAAGGCTGCAGTCCATGGGGTCACAAAGAGTCGGACTTGGCACGCACTCACGCATGCAAATAGGAGAAGGGGATTATAGATTTGGGGAACAATATGCAACATGTCGATGACTTAATTGAGAAGACTGGCTCTGTACTTCCCTGGAGACTAGGAGAGTCTCCCTCCCAAGAGTGTACTGCCAGGAGAAGGAGAGAAGATGCCTGAAAATATCAGGGTGATGATAGGGAGGAAGAAAGGGGAAAGGGCTTGGTCAGACAGCCTTACTTTCTGCTGTAAGCCTCCCTCCTGCATGCAGACTTTCCTCTCTAGCCAAATCTGACAATCCATTATTTCATACCCACCTTTTGTACTAAGTCATACTGGCCCAGGCCCCAGGGTTCCCTCCATGTGGAAAGGTGCTCCTCCACTTTCCAGACTAAGCTGTCTATATTTCTTGGCAAGAAGTGAACTTTTCCATAAAACCTCAGTATACTCATATAATAGTGGTATATCACCTTAATCCTGTAGCAAAGTTTTTAATATTAAGCATAGAGAGAACTGACTTGCTAATTAATTTTTTAAAAGCGAGTACAATTTCTTAAGGACAAAATTTGCTTTATTCTTTGCTTCTCCATAGTTTGTCTTAGAGTGACTGGAGCAGGTTCTGATTATAAAGAGCTTACTGTTGTATATTCAGGTTAAACAGAGTGTTCCAGCACCTGGAAACAGGTGAAGGGGCTAGTGATCTTGCATCGTCCTCTCCTCCTATGGGCCTATAATGTCTTAAAAGATGTTATATTCCTAAAATTATGGGGGAAATATTTTAAATTATACTTCAAAATAAATTACCAAATAAAATAAACTGACATTTATTATAATAGAAATTATTCTTAAAGTGTTTATATTGTAAGGCTAAAATTAATGGTTTAAATGGTTAGTGGAAAAACATACAATTTTTAGACAGATATGAGCCAAAGATATCTGACAATTTTTAATGGAAGTTTTAAGCATAATTTATAATTTATGAAGTATAGTAAATATATCCACATTTGTGTGTAGGAGCGTGCTTCAGCAGTGAGTTGCTTTAGTCATGTCCGAGTCTTTGCGACCCTATGAAATGTAAGCCTCCCAGGTTCCTCTGTCCATGAGGATTCTCCGGGAAAGAATACTGAGTGGGTTGCCATGCCCTCCTCCATGGGATCTTCCTGCCCCAGGCATTGAACTTGTGTCTCTTGAGTCTCCTGCACTGGCAGGCTGGTTCTTTACCACTGGCACCACCTGGGAAGCCCATATCTCTATTTACATATTTCTATAAATAAATGCTTCTTGAAGGAGCTCCATCAATATAACATTAGCTTTTCTGGCTATGCAACTATAAAACTAAGTTATGTAGCAATGAAATACTAAATTAGCTCCGAAAATTATGATTATTTCTCTATATAATTTCAGTTTGAACAGAAGAAATATAAGGCAGTAATATATGCTCCATAGAAAGTATGCCTTCAAATAAAATTAAACTCTAATTAGAGTGAGAATAAAAGTACTAAAATATTTTTGAGATCAATGTTGAAGGTAATGCAGAAGGAAACCCTACCATGACAGCGGAAATAGCCCTGAGAGCCAGGAGTGTTGAAAATGGCGCTAAGAAACCAAAGTTTCAGAATGAATTTCTTGTCTTGATAAACAGAAGTAAAACTGGGAACTGAGATGAACAAAACAAATCATAAATTCAGAAGCTCGTTTATGCTAAGGTGACAATTTATAAATCACTTTAAATAATTGTCTAATAGTTCACAAAATACTGTATAAGTAACCTGAATTTTTTCCCCCTAAAGTTTAGAATGTGGCAAATGTAATGTCTAGGTATAAAATCTGTGCAATCTGAAAGCAGATTAAGTATCTTGGTGTTGGCCTCTTTGCAAGCCTGAAACAGCTGGAGAACCTCAGCTGACTCTGAGTTTAAAAGCAGGGAGCTTCATTTTAAGGTGGAATGAAACTGCCTTTGTATTCAGTGATTACTTCCTATAAATTTCATGAGGTCTATAGTCAGATTCTGAAATGATTAAACCTACTAACTGAGATTAGGAGATTATTATGTTGTCACTCTGAATGCATCATATAAAAAATTATAGGAGAGCCTACAAAAAGAGTACAGTCTCAGGATAAATGGCAGCATAGATCAAATTTGCCCTTTCCACATGTTCTCTTCTCTCTGTTCCCTCTGTTCTTGGGCCGTTTCTTTTTCTGGTATCCTCCTTTGAGATCCTACTGTGGCAAACTGGAAATCCCTGGAGGCTTGTAATTAAAGCCATGATCTCTGACCAGCTGCATGAATTGTAATGATAATGCAAAATTTTTATTTTAATTTTATTTAAAACTATTTTATGAGCAGGAGGCATAGATAGACATTTCTCTAAAGAAAAAACAGGTGGCCAATGAGAAAAGATGCTCAACAGTAGCAACTTTAATATGACACGAGTGAAATTATCTATGAAACAGGAACAGGGTCACCGATAGAGAGAACACACTTGTGATTGCCAAGGGGAAAGGAGGTGGGGAGGGTTGATTGAGAGTTTGGGATTAGCAGATGCTACTCATATACACAAAGGATAAACAACAAGTTCTTACTGTATAGCACAGGGAAATATATCCAATATCCTGTGATACATCATAATGGAAAAGAATATATAAAAAGAATATATATATATATGTGTGTGTGTGTGTGTGTGTATGTATTTATATGCATGTATGTACGGATATGAGAGTTGGATGATAAAGAAGGCTGAGTGCTGAAGAATTGGTGCTTTTGAGCTGTGGTGTTGGAGTAGACTCTTGAGAGTCCCTTGGACTGCAAGGAGATCCAACCAGTCCATCCTAAAGGAAATCAACCCTGAATGTTCATTGGAAGGACTGATGCTGAAACTGAAGATCCAAGACTTTGGCCACCTGATGCAAAGAGCCAACTCATTGGAAAGACCCTGATGCTGGGAAAGATTGACGGCAGGAGGAGAAGGGGATGACAGAGGATGAGATGGTTAGATGGCATCACTGACTCAAAGGACATGAGTCTGAGCAAGCTCCAGGAGACAGTGAAGGACAGGGAGGACTGGCATGCTGCAGTCTATGGGGTCACGGAGAGTCATACACGACCGAGTGACTAAGCAGCAATAACTGAATCACTTTGCTGTAGTGTAGAGATTAATACAGCATTGTAAATGAAGTATATTTCAATAAAATAAATTTTGAAGAATAAATACAGCTATTTTAACTTTTAAATATTGTAGAGAAGAAAATACACCTTCAAAATGCTTTGAAGGCTACCAGTGCTCTCAGATGCTGTCAGATTAACATTTTTTTAGATTTGAAGTAAAATTTATTCTACCATCCCTGTTTAAATAGTATCCATGGACTACAAAGTGAGCTGCTACAGACACATCTGGTATGATTTGCAGTTTCTTTTATTTACAAATACCAATTTTCACAATGCTTTACAATTAAAATCAAGCATAGAAATAAAAGAGATACTCAGGGTAAACTAAACTGCACCTGTCATCCATAACCCTGGATAGAGTTCTTGCATCCATCTAAATAGCCACTCTGTTCATATTGATTGACTTTATATTGAGTGTGTGTTATATATTTGCACTTCCAAAATATAGCTTGTGGGTTCTAAAACATTTTGGAAAGAATTGCCACAACTGAAAAGAGGATTCTACCTGAAAGACTCTCTGATGCCAGGTGTACAAAATGAAGCACAAGCGTGGTGTCATGGAGTGGGTGGCCTGAGCACCGAGTCCAAGAAGATCCTGAGGTTTGCCCTCAAAAGGCAGGGCCATGCCGGCTGAAGAGTGGCAGCCAAGCCAGAGGAGGCTGAGCAGCAAGATCCTCTCCAGCCCATGGCCCTCATCCTGTCTTTCAAGTGCTATGTCCTGGACATCCATGAGCACGTGGTCCTGTCTCCCTTAGTGCCTACCAGCCACCACAGGCCCAGCCAGACCACTGGGCCAGATGTTCCTCTACCTCTGGGCTCTCCCTGGAGCCCCTGTGCAAGCCCCAGGGTGGTCTCTGTCCCCCTACCCCTGCAGCTCCAGTTGGAGCCCCTGTGTAGGAAGGATCAGGGTCTCCCAGACTGCCCGGTTGGTGGCCCAGCACTTGCCAGTTGCAAATAACCTCAGGACAGAGTTAACTGAATGCCGCCTCTTCTCCTGGAGCCCCTTGATCACAACAAATTGACACCTGTCAGCTTCTCCCCTGCATGTTCCTCATCCTGGTCAAGTAGCTCTCAAGTTGGGGCAGCAAAGTCATTTTGTTTCATTTTTTATGTGAACCAAACTTTCAAGTTAGGACATGCTCTGAAACAAATTATGCATTTCCTGTGACCTACCTATGAGTTCACCAGAGCAAGAGTCTGGATTTAAGACTATAATCATAGATAGGAATAATCGATATCACTTGTAGTAAAAGAGATGTTTTCTCTGAAATTATTTCAGTCCTTTGGTGTAAATTCATAACATTGAGTTCATCCATCCCTTCAGCCTATCAATAGGCATTTACTGAATGGACAATGCACCTTATCATGCTAAGAAACAAAAGATTAGAATTCCTCACTGAGGAATCTCACACTTTAGAAGAGACTGATGCTCAAATAATAACTAAACAATGTGATAATGGTATATTGTGCCAGTGTGTGTGTGCATATCATTGCTTTAGCTGTTTTCTCCTCTTTGCAACCCTATGGACTGGAGCCTGTCCATGAGATTCTCTAGGCGAGAATACTGGCATGGGTTGCCATGCTCTCCTCCAGGAGATCTTCCCAACCCAGGGATGAAACCTAGGTCTCTCGAGTCCACTTGTATTGGCAGGCAAACTCTTTACCACTAGTGACCACCTGTGAAGCCCAATGGCATATTGGACATAAATAGACGGTTCCATAAGAGGGTGAGAGAAGACATAACTAATTAGGAATGGGGAAGCTAGGTTAATTTGTGTTTTGTTTTCCTTGGTAACTGGT
>SJYF01000483.1:2076715-2098522 GCA_006410515.1 Procapra przewalskii | reverse complement strand
CTCAGCAGTGGCCACAGGACTGGAAAAGGTCCATTTTCATTCCAATCCCAAAGAAAGGCAATGCCAAAGAATGCTCAAACTACTGCACAATTGCACTCACATGTTAGCAAAGTAATGCTCAAAATTCTCCAAGCCAGGCATCAACAGTATGTGAACCAAGAACTTTCAGATCTTCAAGCTGAATTTAGAAAAGGCAGAAGAAGCAATGATCAAATTGCCAACATCCATTGGATCATTAAAAAAAAGCAAGAGAATTCCATAAAAAACATGTATTTCTGCTTTATTGACTATGCGATAGCCTTTGACTGTGTGGATCACAACAAACTGTGGAAAATTCCTAAAGAGATGGGAATACCAGACCACTTTACCTGGCTCCTGAGAAATCTGTATACAGGTTGAGAAGCAACCGTTAGAAAAGGACGTGAAACAACAGACTGGTTCCAAGTTGAAAAAAAAAAAAGAGTACATCAAGGCTGTATATTGTCACCCTGCTTATTTAACTTATATGCAGAGTACATCATGAGAAATGCCAGGCTGAACGAAGCACAAGCTGGAATCAAGATTGCCAGGGGAAATATCAATAACTTCAGATATGCACATGATAGATACCACCTTTATGCCAGAAAAGGAGAGGAACTAAAGAGCCTCTTGAAGGTGAAAGAGGAGAGTGGATAATCTGGCTTAAAACTCAACATTTAAAAAACTAAGATCATGGCATCCGGTCCCATCACTTCATGCCAAAAGATTGAACACACTGAGGACACAATGGAAAAAATGGCAGACTATTTTCTTAGGTTCCAAAATCACTGCAGACAGTGACTGCAGCCATGAAATTAAAAGACGATTGCTCCTTGGATGAGAAGCTATGATCAAGCTAGACATCATATTAAAAAAGCAGACACATTACTTCTGACAGTGGTCTTTCTAGCCAAAGCTATAGTCTTCTCAGTAGTCATGTATGGATGTGAGTGCTGGACCATAAAGAAGGGTGCACGTCGTAGAATTGATGCTTTTCACCTGTGGTGTTGGGGAAGACTCTTGAGAGTCCCTTGGACTGCAAGATCAAACCGTCAATCCTAAAGGAAATCACTCCTGAATATTCATGTGAAGGCCTGATGCTGAAGGTAAAGCTCCAATCCTCTGACCACATGATGTGAAGAGCTGACTCATTAGAAAAGACCCTGATGCTGGGAAAGATTGAGGGCAAGAGAAGGGGACGACAGAGGATGAGATGGTTGGAGGGCATCACTGCCTCAACGAACATGAGTGTGAGCAAGCTTCAGGAGATGGTGAACGACTGGGAATCCTGGCTTGCTGCAGTTTATGGTATAGCAAAGAGTTGGACGTGACTAAGTGACTGAACAACAACAAATTAAAAGCAGAGGGAGCAGTGATAGACACAGCAGCACAAACACTCAACAAGGCTTAGTTACAAGAAATTATAGGGACAGACTCAATATATGGGCCGGCAAACCTACGTGTTTCAAATAACATGTGAGGAGAATCTTGCCATGTTTAGACACCATTTGTTGAAGAAACTTGTGAGAAAATGTAGTAACGGTGCTGAAGTAATTTGTAACACAGCAAAAGGTCTCTGTCTGATAACAGATCGTAGTCAACTCTTGTGCTGGCTGATTGTATGAAAGAAAGAAAAGAAAGTGAAGTCGCTTAGTCATGTCCGACTCTTTGAGCCCCATAGACTGTAGCCTGCCAGGCTCCTCCGTCCATGGAGTTTTCCAGGCAAGAGTACTCGAGTGGGTGGTCATTTGCTTCTCCAGGGGATCTTCCCGACCCAGGGATCAAGCCTGGGTGCCCCACACTGCCGGCAGATGCTGTGCCCTCTGAGCCGCCGGGAAGCCCTTCGGGGCAGGGCAGGGCTCTTTGGCTTGTCTGTGCTGCTGTGCCCCTCACTGCTCCCTCTGCTTTGCTTACCGTGTTGTTGTTCAGTTGCTCAGTCATGTCTGACTCTGGTGGCCGATTGTATGAGCTTTGCTAAAATAAATATTGTTTTTCAATTGCTAAGTCATGCCCAACTCTTTGCACCCCCATGGACTGCAGGACACCGGGCTTGCTTATCCTTCACTATCGCCTGGAACTTGCTCAAATTCATGTCCCTTGAGTCAGTGATGCCATCCAACCGTCTCATCCTCTGTCGTCCCATTCTCCTCCTCTCTTCTTTCTTCCCCAGCATCATGGTCTTTTCCAATGAGTCAGCTCTTCACATTAGATGACCAAAGTAATAAATATAGGTATGTTTAAATATTGATTATCTATTAAATGACAGACAACTTGTTTACTTAAACAGAACAAATGTGAATAAGATGAACATAATCCTTTAATTTATCATGCAGTATCATGCGTACATTCTTACTACCGGGAAACTGTGGAGAGGGAAAGAAATCTGTGTTTGAAATCAGATGTTCTAATGTCAGATCCTCAGATCCTCAGGTTGTATAGCCAGACTTATTTCTTTGTTAGCTTCTATAGTTGTAAGACTAGCAAAGAATACTCTCTCCCCTATGTATGAACCCTCCATTTCCTCCAACCCTCTTAGAGAATGTGTGGATTTCATCTATACCCCTAGAGGGTGAAGTCGGCTCTTCAGGTACATGTTACAGGTCACTAGCTACAATTAAACAAGAAGGATTGGGTTTAATCCACTTCCTCTTGGCCTCCTTTATTTTACCCTCTGTGCTGTCTTAGCTTTGTGCTTTGGACGATCACTTAACCTCTTTGAACTTAAGTTTCCTCTGGGATATTCAATGAAATATTGCCTCTTAAGGTGCTTTGTAAAAAGAGAAAGCATCCTAGATCTTGTTGTAACTTTTATTGTACTACTAAGTCTTAAAAAACAGCCAGCCACAATGTTTGGCAGAAACCAACCCAATACTTTAAGGCAATTATCTTTCAACTAAAAAACAAACAAACGAAAAACAGCTAGCCAGTTATTTGCCTGAATACTGATAGAGTTGATTCTCAAAGAAAAGATCAGAGAGCCTGTAAATATTTAAGCCAATACTCACTGAAAAGATAAAAGGCTCTATTAGCAAATATAATGGCTATCCTGACTGATTTATATGCCTTGGATGAATCTGCTCTAATCTAGACATGGCGTTAAGTAGCCAGACTGTGCTTCTTTGTAATAAAGTGAACAGTTTCCAAATTCCCCCAGTCTTACCTGCCCCCACCAGTTCTCTCGTTTCATCCCTACC
Source organism: Procapra przewalskii (assembly GCA_006410515.1). NCBI lineage: Eukaryota > Metazoa > Chordata > Mammalia > Artiodactyla > Bovidae > Procapra > Procapra przewalskii. The sequence goes on along the minus strand of SJYF01000483.1, from coordinate 2,095,310 downwards.
AAGACCTGCTTCAGATGCTCAGTCTGTTCTTGTCACTTAAGTGTCTGTGGGATAAAACTGGAGGACTATGGGAAACCAGCCATCTATATTCTCAGCATCATGTGTTCATTTTTTATTCATTCATCAGTATGTTGAGGGCTGACTCTGTCCTGCATAGAGGACAGGTGTGGAGTATGGAGAAAAGAAAGGAAGAAGGCAGGGATACTAGGGGAGAATATCAAACAGCCCCCTCCAATGAAGTGCATATTTTCATTAAAAATACAGGTTTTTATACTCTTCATTCTTTTTCATGTCCCTGGTTCATTGGAATTGTGTTGATGCCATTGTTCAGTCGCTAAGTCATGTCCGACTCTTTGCAACCCCATGGACTGCAGAATGCCGGGCTTCCCCTGTCCTTCACTATCTCCCAGAGTTTGCTCAGATTTATGTCCGTTGAGTGAGTGATGCTATCTAGCCATCCCACTGTGATCCTGTGAATTGTGGGCTGAGGGTAAATTAAACCATGTGTTTACATTTTATAGACTAGGTTGGTAAGGTTCATGTTTGCAAAATATATATAAAGATAATTGTATGGGAAATTATTTAATATTATATCATAGATTCTTTCTGGTTTTAAGCAACTGTTTCATCTTTTCATGTTATTTACTTGTTTACTTCTGTGTTTTTTTCTAGTCAAATGGACAGGGAGGAATTAGAGTGAGATGGCTCCAGTGTGGCCCTGGGTAGAGAAAGCAGTTTTCAATAAAATATGTGCAGTTTCAATATTAGGAAGCTTGTGCTTATTTGTGTATATTCTCTATCTGAGAATCTCACTTTCTCACCAAGCTGGAGCACTTGGGGAAAGAAGATGAGTGACAAGTGATGTCACTTCCTGAAATCACACTTGTTAGGAAAAGAAACAATCATTCCAGCAGCTCCTTGACTCACATTTTCACCTGGCCTCTGCAGATAAAGTGAGACGGAGAGAGGTGGGGAGTGCTACCTGTGTGGAAATGTTGGAAGGGGATTTAGAGGCCATTCTCTCAGCTACAGCCAAATAAATTACATTGGATTAAAATAGTGCAGGTCATTTGAAGAAACGCAGCCCAAGGACCTTTACATTTCTAAGGCAACCCAAATTTCAAGTTAATCCCTTCTTTCATGCCTTGCTTTGGAAAGATGGCTAAGATTAAACATAGAAAGAAAAGATTTAATTTCAGTTTTACGGAGACTCTTTCAATAGTTTCAAAACTATGTCTTTCTCTTTGAATAAAGAGCCTTTGTCAAAAGTTGATGTGCAAATCATGTTGGAAAGCACACCACTTTACAAACAGAGGCACTGTGATCCTGAACTTCTCAGAGGCGCTAAAACGCCAGAGCCAGGTCTTGAGGGACTTAACATTATTCGTTCAATTCCCCTGTAGTTTGAACCCCAGTGACTATTTCATCCAAGGTTCAGAGTGAAGAGAAAAACAGAGAAAACACCCACCTCCATATCTCTCCATTAGGGGGAAGAACATAGAGGGCTGTTTAATTGAAATATAAGGCGAGAAATTTCTGAGATATTTATATACACTCAGAACACAAGAAAGGAGAATTTATCTCACAAATCATACCTTTTCTTTTTTGTGCTTTCATATTTACATTGGTCACTGTGTTCCTAAGACTGTGTCTGTGAGTCTTATACTTTACAAACTTGGTGGACAGGGATGTCTTTAATTCATAGACAATTTCAATTCATTCGGTAATATTATGTCTATTTTGTATGTGACGCACTGTATGGATACAGAAATACAGATCAGAGCCCACTTCTTTATGAAGTAGATGAAGTGGTTACAAAAGGAAGCAGGACAAATACACAGAAAACATTAATATATGAGTAGAAGGTAACAGATGTGCCAAACTGGTATAAAGGCAACTGTGTATACATGATAATGTGCGAGAGAACCATGCAAACTAAAATGGTCAGGAAGGGTTCAAGGAGGACCTGAGCCCTGGCTACATTCCTTCTTTGGTTGGGAATAAAGATTGGGACAGGCAGAGTCCAAGTGCGGAAGTAAACACGGACTGTGGAGAAGTGTGCCAGGAGACCCAGCTTTGGAGTCCCCAGACCTCAAGGGGAACAGTCACTTAGAGTTCCGTATGTCATATGATCCTTGGAAGGTTGCCAAATCTCCGTGGTTAGCACCATCCTTTTTGAGTGGTGTACTGCAGTCAAGATTCTTGTTTAGGAATTTTGTGAACTGGTTGTTTCAACTTGTTAGGTTAAACCATGCGCAGTGGGAGAACTTACTCTGTGGAACTTGACAAACCCTAGAAATCCAGAGGTTTTTTTTTTTAATATAAATTTATTTATTTGGAGGCTAATTACTTTATAATATTGTATTGGTTTTGCCATACATCAACATGAACCTGCCACGGGTGTACACGTGTCCCCAATCCTGAAACCCCTCCCACCTCCCTCCCCATACCATCCCTCTGGGTCATCCCAGTGCACCAGCCCCAAGCATCCAGTATCCTGCATCGAACCTGGACTGGCGATTCATTTCATATATGATATTATACACGTTTCAATGCCATTCTCCCAAATCATCCCACCCTCACCCTCTCCCACAGAGTCCAAAAGAGTATTCTATACATCTGTGTCTCTTTTGCTGTCTCACATACAGGGTTATCGTTACCATCTTTCTAAATTCCATATATATGTGTTAGTATACTGTATTGATGCTTTTCTTTCTGGCTTACTTCACTCTGTATAATAGGCTCCAGTTTCATCCACCAGACTTTTTTTTTTTAATATATAAAACTGCTTTACCAGAGTATCATTGCTCTGTTTCATTATTAACAAAAGGAGACTAATAGTAACTCCTACCAGTATTGTTGTGAAGGGTACAGATGATGTGTAAAATCTCTGAAGTGAAGTGAAAGTCTCTCAGTCATGTCCAACTCTTTGTGATCCCATAGACTATAGTCCATGGAATTATCCAGGCCAGAACAGTGGAGTGAGTAAGTAGCCTTTCCCTTCTCCATGAGACCTTCCCAACCCAGGGCTTGAACCCAGGTCTCCCTCGTTGCTGGAGAATTCTTTACCAGCTGAGCCACAGAAGGGAAGCCCAAGAATACTGGAGTGGATAGCTTATCCCTTCTCCATGAGACCTTCCCAACCCAGGGCTTGAACCCAGGTCTCCATCATTGCTGGAGAATTCTTTACCAGCTGAGCCACAGAAGGGAAGCCCAAGAATACTGGAGTGGATAGCTTATCTCTTCTCCAGCAGATCTTCCCAACCCAGGAATCGAACCAGATTCTCCTGCATTGCAGGCAGGTTCTTTACCCGCTGAGCTATCAGGGAAGTAAAATGTCTATCACAGTTAAAATCAACACAGGTGATTCTCCAGAGGTGATAGATAAAGTTACAAATATCATACTATGAAGAGACTGGTCCCACCAAAGGGGCAGCAGGATGCAGAGTCAAGTGGGTGGGTTGAGCGGCCAGAGGACAGTGATCTTTCAACAGCTCAGGTCCAAAGTATAGCTTCAGATGTAGTTCTTCATCACTCAGTTTTACCATGAAACAAGTTTATTCTCTGGAAGAGAAGAGTGGAGTTTCCTCAACAGGGGTAGCCCTAAATGAGGTTAAAGTCTACCCCGCAGACTATTGGCTGAAAATAATCTCTGAACTAAGAAAATCTTAGAAGACTGCCAAATAATGTCTGGAGGCCATTGGACTGTGTGATGTCAATTCGATGGTCAGCATTTCTTTTCCTGAAAATGACAGAAGTGTTTCTGCGTTATTGAAGTTTGCCTCAACTGTTTAGGATATAATATAATGTTAGGCAGCAACTGATGAGTAATCAGTTCTCTGGGATACAATGTTAATTTTAAGATTATTTTGTGATTGTTAACCTGAATCTAAAGAAGGAGATGCTTTCTTCCTTCAGGAGTGCCTCCAGCTGTGACCCAGCAGACAAATTTATACTCCTTAAATTCAAGATACCTGGTCTTGTTTCCCAGTCTCTCTCTGAAAAAAAAAAAAAAAAACCTACTCAATAATGAATGTTGTGATTTTTTTTCTATTGTTATAAATGGTGGTGAACAAAGAACTCTCTCCGTTTGCTTCTCATCCCTGCTGCATCCTGCTTTGCTTCCTCCTTTCTACTCCCTCCTGGCAGAAGAGTGTTGACAAGAGTACAGTTCAGATTGCTGGGCTCTGGAATGAAAAAGTCCATCCACTCAAATAATGGTCTTCCGTTGTATTTGTTGTAAATGGCCAATTCCATTAATGCAAAAGTTTCCCATGGAAAGTGCAGCAGTTTTCAAGAAAATTTTGCTGGCTCACTTTTTGGGTAGTCTCACATATGACTGCTTCCAAATTATAGTGAAATGTTTTATCTGAAAACCTTTTATCTTAAACCAAGTAAAAGTTAAATACTCTAAATGTATACAGGTTTGCCTTTTAAAATGTGGTCTTATTATCAAGTAAAGCAAGAGAAAGATCTAATGGGTTGCAGTTCCTTGGTCACCATGTAATTTTGTCCCAGATCTGACGTGGTGGCTCCAGTCTGCAAAACACGCCAAGCTTACTCTGGAAAGACCTTCCTAGACATCATGGATGCCAGCACCAAGTGCCAGACAAAATTGAGACCAAGAAAATTGCTGTCATTACTCAGGCATCAAAATGTCCTAATAATTCTCTTTCCCAATATCCAAGCCTGTTGAGACATCAATTAAACATGCCTTGCTTGCTGAGTCATGTGATCAGTGTGCTGGATTGGGCCAAGTGAAGCCGCCCAATTAGACTGGATAAAGAAACACTTCTGGCTGTGGAAAGAGAAATTATTTCCATCCATATTCCTGCAATAGAATTCAGAGTACTCAAAAACACTGTGTGTGTTTCCCACCACATGGCCATCTGTTGATGAGTTTGCCCCACTTAGAGAACAATCGCCTGGTGGGCTGCCATCTCTGGGGTCACACAGAGTTGGACACGACTGAAGCAACTTAGCAGCAGCAGAGATCATTCAAATATTCAGTGGAAAGCATATTCCTACTCAGAAAATGCTAACATATTAAGGCTCCCTTGTGTCTCGGTGACATGGATACAGACTTCCTGAATGAATAAAACCCAAATTTGGGGGGCCAGATTGATTCTTCCTATACTGCCTGGAGTGAGGTGAATGGAATGAGTGTGGTTAATTCATTGTCCAAAAGGTTTATGTTTTTTCCTTTGTATGATTTTTTAAATCAAGCTGAGTTGAGCTATATGAGAGAGAAGAAAGCATCTTCCACAGGGGAGAAGTGGCCACTAATGGAGACAGTCTTGCCTTCTTGTGATGTAGCAGGTCTGGGAGAAGTACTGAAGTTGCACTCATATTGATGCTTTGAGTAAGGTGGGTAGGAAACTCCAAGTAGTAACATAGCAACACTTGCATAATACTGGAATATATAGCTGGAGCATAATACTGGAGCAAGAGCATATTGCTCTTGATTAGGGTACTCTGTGATTAGGGTACATAGTGGGGAGACTTGAGCTGTTATAGGAAATCTCTTCTCTTCTCAGCTGGCCACATAGCTGATTAGCCACAAGGCCAGGCCTGTTGTCCAAAGGGTGCTGAAGTGAAAGGGGACCAAGAGAAGAAGCAGGATCAGTGATGGGTGAATGAATGAATCCTCCTCTTCACATCCATGCCGAATCCACCACTTAGCACATACTTTCCACTATCAGCAGATAAACTTGTTATCAGCCCTGTCTTGCAGCTTTGGCTTTGCCTACGTGCATTGACACAGCTCCCGTGAAAGTGGTCATTTTCACTAAGCTTTATTTCCACAGCCTGAACTAGGTTTTGGGCTAACCTTTAGTTTAGAAATTAAAATAATGATTCAAAAGGATCTATATGGCAGAAATAATATGGAAGAAAAATTTATTTAGGAGCCTTTGCATTGCTATTAGCAATCACAGAATAGGGCTTCTCTGGTAGCTCAGCTGATAAACAATCCTCCTGCAAGGTGGGAGACCCAGGTTCAATTCCTGGGATAGGCTACTCACTCCAGGATTCTTGGGTTTCCCTGGTGGCTCAGATGGTAAACCCTGTTAATATGTAACATTTTCCCTTGTCCCTTATACATACAGATTCGATTTTGAAAGATATTATGTGGCTTCTTGGGTAGCTCAGATGGTAGAGAATCTGCATGCAGTGTGAGAGAGCCAGGCTCAATCCCTAGGTTGGGAAGATCCCATGAAAAGGGAATGGCAACCCACTCCAGTATTCTTGCTTGGAAAATCCCATGGGTAGAGAAGCATGGCAGGCTATAGTCCATGGAGTTGCAAAGGGTCAGACACAACTGAATGACCAACACTTTCATACATAGTAAAAGAAAATTTCCTTAAAACTCAAGTAATTTATTTACTATATTAAAATTTATAAGAGAACTTGATTTAAGATTTCAGATTTCATTCAGATTGGTGCCTTCTTTTTTGCTACTTGTCTCACTATGCTTCTCATGTAGCACCTTTCTTAAGATGAAATAAATGAATATCAGGCCCTAAATTCTACCACATGTGGTTCCTTAGCCAAGGAATGGGTTCATGTTGACATTTGACTAACATCAATTTAACACGCAGTAGTAAATTTTTTTTTAATCTGTACAAACTGTAATTTTCATGCTGGGATCATTTAGATTCCAGCAGTTTTTCTATTGATTAGTTTAAGAAAATTGTGTCTTCACTGTATTTTTTTTTTAATGAGGAGCCCAGTGCAGAATCATGCTTGAATCTTGAGGAAATTTTTGCTTTTTTTAGAAGTGGCAACAAATAGAACTCTGATGGTTGGGGAAATGAGCTTGTTGTCCATTGACTAAAAAAAATTAAAAATAAATATACAAAGTTTGAGAAGGGGCAATTCAGTGGATATTTTGAAATACTTGTTAACTTCATGCCATATTGAGATTAGAGATGTTGTCTTTATCTAGTTGCTCAGCTATGTCCAGTTCTGCGTCTCCATGGACTGTAGCCTGCCAGGTTCATCCATCCATGGGATTCCCCAAGCAAGAATACTGAATTGGGTTGCCATGCCCTCCTCCAGGGAATCTTCCCAACCAAGGGATCGAACCCTCATCTTTTAAGTCTCCTGCACTGGCAGGTGGGTTATTTGCCATTAGGGTCACCTGAGAAGCCCTTTATATGAAGAAAGGCTTTCTATTCATAAGATTACAAATCAGGTGTTAAAACATATCAAACATATAAAACAAAAATTTTAAAAAAAAGCATAGAAATTTTCACATGAAAGTTATTAATGCAAAATAGACCAGTCAAGTTTCTGACAAATCCATGACACAAAGATAAACCCAGTGACGACTATTATACTAGACTCTTATACTAGATAGATCTCAAGAGGAAATCAAATCAAATAGTACACACTTACTGAGGCACACTCACACCACCCTATCTGTGTCATCAGTCACAACCAAACTGTGACTGTCTACATACACATATACACACACACACACACAGCATTCCTCTTGAACAACTATGCTTATCAGGCTCTGAACATACCACGCCCTCTGCCTACTTGATGGAAAATCTCTCTGTAAGAGCTTCTTATAATAAAATCTGTTTTGCTTTTTAGTTAAGAGACTAACTTTCTTTTCATTTCCTAATGTTACTGGTATTAGGTCCATGAAATGTTCTTTATGCCAACTTATGGGTTGCAGAAAGCCACATGGAAAGGTGGCTTCATTATCCACAAAACCAACTCCCTCTAAATTCTTATAGAGAACTACATATGATGCAAAGCCCCTACTTTATTCACAATCAGGAAAGTGTCCAAAGGCAAACTGAAGGAGGGGTACTTTTTCTCCTTCTCTTTATAAGGGGCTCCAATAGATGGGGTGTTCTACTGTGGCTGGCTTAACAAGGGACCACGGACATGGTGGCTTCAAACAAGAAATAGGTATCCCCTCACAGTTCTGAAAGTCTGAAATCCAGGGTCAGCAGGGCCCTGCTCCCTCTGAAGCTCTAGCGAAGAATCTGGGCTTGCATCCTCCTGGTCTGTTGGTTGCCAAGCAACTGGCAGCGTTCCTCGGCTTCTGTCATCTGGGCTTCAAACGACCTTCCTCCCTGTGTGTCTCGGTGTCCGTGTGTCTTAGTCTCCATCTTTTCTCTTATGAAGACATCAGTCTTTGGATTTAGGGCCTGTAGTCATCCAGTAAGATTCACTTTAACTAATTACATCTACAAAGACCTTTCCAAGTACAATCTCTTCCTGAACTTCTCAGTGGGTGCACATTTTTGTTGGACACAATTCAGCCTCTATCCTCTTGTCCAGCCCTACACATAATGTCATGCATGCCTTTGGGCTTTCCTGTCTCCTTTTTTTTTATTTGCTTGCACTCTCCTCCCAAATCCAGCCCAAAGTGTCCTTCTTCCCACTTCCACCACACTTATGCTCTGTGGGACCCAGTTCATATTTCCTTCCACTTTGCCAATTTTAAAAATATCTATTTATGTATTTGGCTGGGTTGGGTCTTGTTTGCATCATGCGGATCTTTTGTTATGGTGCATGGACTCTCTAGTTGTGGCCCAAGGGCTCCATAGATGTGACGTGTGGGCTTAGTTGCTCCACAGCATGTGTGATTTTAGTTCCCTGACCAGAGATGGAACCTATGTCCCCTGCATTGCAACCCAGATTCTTAACCAATGGACCACCAGGGAAGCCCTTCAATTTTGTGAAATTTTCTCAGATCACTCAAGATAAAACAGATGTCTCCTTTTTCCTTATTTTTCAGTAGCAATTATTATCTATGTAATTTTTTCTTCTTAATTTATATTCTTAATTATTTTTCCAAATGTTTGTTCATAATTTTTCTGCAGAATGTAAATTGGGTGGGCAGAGGCCAGCTATTCTCATATGTTTTATGAAACCTAGTAATTAATTTATGTTAATTGAATCTTTAGTTTTGAACATGTACTGTGGGTTGATAGAAAATAAATGGGAACAGGGAAGGAAGTATCCTAAGTTTTGGACTCTGCATATACCATGTCGTATGATCTTCAAAACTGCGTATAAGGAAGATATTCCATTTTATAGTTTAAAAACTGAGGTTGAAAGTACAGGGCAGTGTCAAGATTTCAGACCCTCACTGTCTGTTTTATGAAATATGTATTTTGCTAGCCTGCCTTCCTTCTGGCAAAGCTTTTTCGACTTTCAGAGCATTTAAAATACTTAGAACATGGAGACTGTTTTGAGAAGTGCTCCTGAGAAGTTGACTCTATACTGAAAGATGTGGTTGGAGAAACCCCATCCCAAGTTGCTGCCATTAGTCGCTACTGATGTTTGTCAGCCTGAAGACAGCTACTGTGGGAGCAGCTAAGGAATCCCTGAGCAAAACAGGGGGACACACCAATGCTTATGAGTGGATGTGAGCACATAAGCCTCCAAGGAGCCTTAGGACCAGCTTATTATAATCACCCTCTTCAATAGAAACTATATAACAACACTGCAGATGGTGACTGCAGTCGTGAAATAAAAAGACATTTACTCCTTAGAAGAAAAGTTATGACCAACCTAGACAGCATATTAAAAAGCAGAGACATTACTTTGCCAACAAAGGTCCCTCTACTTAAGGATATGGTTTTTCCAGTAGTCATATATGGATGTGAGAGTTGGACTATAAAGAAAGCTGAGCACCAAAGAATTGATGCTTTGGAACTGTGGTGTTGGAGAAGACTCTTGAGAGTCCCTTAAACTGCAAGGAGATCCAACCAGTCCATCCTAAAGGAAATCAGTCCTGGGTGTTCATTGGAAGGACTGATGTTGAAGTTGAAACTCCAATACTTTGGCCACCTGATACAAAGAGCTGACTCATTTGAAAAGACCCTGATGCTGGGAAAGATTGAAGGTGAAAGAAAAAGGGGACAATAGAGGATGAGACGGTTGGATGGCATCACCGACTCAATGGACATGAGTTTGAGTTAACTCCAGGAGCTGGTGACGGACAGGGAGGCCTGGCGTGCTGCAGTCCACAGGGTCGTAAAGAGTCGCACATTGACTACTGAACTGTAGTCTGTACTGTACTGACTACGTCGACTGTACTGAACTGAACTGATATAACATTTAAAAACATTTTGAGGTTAATTACTTTATAATATTGTATTGGTTTTGCCATACATTAACCTCCAATTAAAATAAATAGATTTATATTAGACAAATAAAAATAAAAACATTTTGAAACCTCAAATAAAGACTGTGTTTAAATGATTTTAAAATTTTTAGTTTGTGATACATTTATATTAATATAGTTGTGTGTGCCTTTACCATGCTATGCTATGCTAAGCTAGTCTATGCTAAGTCGCTTCAGTCATGTCCACCTCTTTGTGATCCCATGGCCTGTAGAGCCCGCCAGGTCCTCTGTAGATGGGACTCTCCAGGCAAGAATACTGGAGTGAGTTGCCACGCCCTCGTCCAAGAGATCTTGCCAACCCAGGGATCAAACCCATGTCTCTTCCATCTCCTGCACTGGCAAGTGAGTTCTTTACAACTAGTGTCACCTAGGAAGCCCTGTTTTTCAGTCTGTTGACAAATCACTAGTTAGACAACCTGAAAGATTCCTTTCAACTTTAAAATTATATGATTATAAAATAAATGAGTAACGAAACAGTTCCCTTGGTCAGTTATTACAGTACATGTGCATATACCATATGCATATATAATAGAATCAGAAAGACCATCTTCCAGGCATTTTTGGTGAAAAGAATCTGTCCTTTGCTGCCCTGACCATTTTGGATCTGATTAAACATGCATACATGCAGGCAGGATGATGCAAACCTCAGCAAGTGATCTGAGGCTGACTTTTTACAGGCTACCTTTTTGTGACCCCATAAAATCCTAGTACTATATCCATTCCCACTCAGACTTTCTTCCTCTCTGTAAAAGATGGAGACCCAAATGCTGATAGCTCTCTGGGGGCTCCTGGCTCAGAAACAGTTCTCTCAGCAGTCTCCTGACATTATTAATGGCTCTGATGTACAAACTTAGAATAAAATAGAATTAAAAATCCAAAGTTAATTTCAAGCTCCATTAGAAATTAAAGGTGTTGGGAAAGAAATCAATATTTGCCCAGTGCAAAATGACTAAATTCGAAGCAATTAATTCTATTATTTTGTAACTTCTAAAAACTATAAAGAACCTTCAAACTCTAAAATGTTGCCACATTCACACATGTACACCACGTGTGACAGAAAATAATGGGCATGATTTCAAAAAGCAAGATGCAAAAATCTATTTTATACTTTGTAGCGACACCATGTAGTATACACACTAAAATGTATGTCTTAAAATAGGGCCAATTATTCTGCAAAATTCATGGCTGTTTCCAGCAATTACCAACACTTAGTTGTAAATCTGAGAGGATATAAGGGACAGAAACACTGAAGAAGAGCAAAGAGATTTATTTAAAGTAAACATATCCATTTCTTTAAGTCTACTTTTTCTCTGTCCCAGCTTCTTTTTATGTAACACTATAGATTACCAAACAAAATGACCTTAAAACCCTGTAGTTCCAACTAAAGTATTTTGCCACCTGTAGGGTTGAAGATCATAAAAGAAATAAAACTAACAGTCAGTAAAACCTTTTTCATGTCAGAATCATTGTTGCGCCCTCCCTGCTGTGTCCTTCTGAGAAAAATCTGAGTTAACAAATGGATCTTTTGCAGGCGCAGGAAGATCAGAGTCAGATGGGTCTGGATCAGACCTTGTAATGAGGATGTGTCATTGTTCCTTCTCCCCATGTCAGCAAGAAGCTTCATGAGAACTGGCTCAGTCCTCTCTTATTATTTCAGCAGACTGGGGCAAACAACTGGAACGATAATGTGGAACTAAACCAGTTCTTACTAAGAAAATGTCATGAAACTTCTGGTGCAGCTTTCCTGTTTGCGATGAGAACAGTCGCTATGATTTGGCCTAAAGGCGGTAGAGGAAATCACAGTCAGACCCAGGGACCATTCTCAGACGTTTCAGTAAGAGAGAACAGAGCTAGCGCCATCGACAAAAGCCTCATGAACCTCAGGTTCTAAATATTGACATATTTTCCCAATGGCTAATTTTCAACTCCTTCACCTTTCAAACGCAGCCTCTTTTAAAATTCTATGAGCTGTCATTTCCTAAAGGTGTGACTCATCTGGTCAAACGATACAGAGCTGGCATTTGGGAGGTGAGCTGCATGGCCCGCCAGCCTCATTCACTGTCTTTGCTGTTGCTATTCAGAGCAAAAAAAGGGGGTGTCAATCAAATTGATTCTCAGCTCTCCTAACTTCCCTGTTATTCAACTTTTCCTTCCCGCCTGTGATATGTTAAAAGGAGAGTGGATACTGAAATGAGAAAGACTGTTTCAGCCTCAATTCTGTCACTTCTTGTCTGTGTGATCCGAGGTGTTGACTTAGCCTTCTTGATCCTCTCTTCCCTTCCCTGTATAAGAGACATGATGATACTTACCCGGCAAACTTTTATGTTTTTGTTTTGAAGAATCTAAAGTGTGTGTGAAGTGTATGCTCATTACCAGGCAGATGGAGAACCCTCAGAAATAGCAATCACCAGTGTTTGGTGGATCTTACTTCCTGGCACCCAGGGGGGCTGTGTGCCCTCTTGTAACAAATCTACCCCCAGGAGAGCATCAAATAGCTAACATTTGAACATGAAGGTGAGCAAAAGTCAAGTGAGAGAAAGGAAGTAAGGAATGTCAGATTAAAATGCAAGAGTGCAGAGAGGGTAGGAATGACGCATGGTATGTGTTTAAAAATGATGGATCTTTCTCAGCCGTTGTCATACATGCAGCCAAGGAAATGGATTAAGTTGTCCTTCCTTGCTATATCCTCCTCCGATACCGGTCATTGCCTCAATGTGGATTTCATCTCTCCTGCTTCAATGAATCTGCTCTCATCACTGACCTTATGTTGGCAAACTACTTCTAAGTAACATAAACGGGGTATTTGTACTTAATATGTGTTGTCTCCTTCTCACGGCAGTTTTCTTTGTTTACTATGACTCAACAAGGTCTTCACGTGGGTTTTTTTTTTTTTTAATTTGGAGGATAATTGCCTTACAATGTGTTGGTCTCTGACATACAGCATGAATCAGTCATAATAGTATATATGTATGTGCAAATATAAATACACACACACACACACGCACACACACACATATATATACATGCAAGGAGATCTAACCAGTCCATCCTAAGGGAGATCAATCCTGAGTGTTCATTGGAAGGACTGATGCTGAAGCTGAAACTCCAATACTTTGGCCACCTGATACGAAGAGCTGACTCATTGGAAAAGACCCTGATGCTGGAAAAGATTGAGGGCAGCAGGAGAAGGGGACAACAGAGGTTGAGATGGTTGGGTGTCATCACCGACTCAATGGACATGGGTTTGGGTAGACTCCGGGAGCTGGTGACAGACAGGGAGGCCTGGCGTGCTGTGGTCCATGGGGTCGCAAAGCGTCAGGCACGACTGAGCGACTGAACTGAACTGATACATATACATATATATATATATATATATATATATATATATATATATACACACACACACACACCCTCCTTCTGTGCCTCCCTCCTTTTTCCCACCCCTCTAGGTCACCACAGGGTGCCAGGCTATGTTCCCAGGGCTGGACAGCAGCCCCCCACTCGCTATCTGTTTTATGCTTGATGGAGTATATGCGTCAGTGTGTCTTGCTCCATCCGCCCCACCCTCTCCTTCCTCCTCTGTGTCTGCAAGTCGGTTCTCTACCCCGAGTCTCCATTCATTCCCTGCAAATAGGTTCATCATTCCACAAGGCCACCACCACCCTGATAGCAAAACCAAAGATTCCACACACACCAAAAAAAGAAAAAGAAAATTAAAAGCCAGTATCACTGATGAGCACAGAAGCAAAAATCCTTGACAAAATTTTTGCAAACAGAATCCAGCAACACATTTAAAAGGTCATACACCATGATGAAGTGGGTTCAGTTTGGGAGAGGCTGTTGTTTCTCAGTCTGCATCCTGGGCTCTTCCTTTAGCCTCGCCGTTAGACAGCAGTTTTCCCAAGTGTTGTCCTCAGGTTCTTCTTCTCACTTATGCTTTTCCCCTTGACGCCCCCAACAATGTCTTCAACACCCATTTATATGATTTAGATTTCTCATCCTGTACTGCTCAGCCAAGACATTCTGCTGGATCTATTAAACTGATGGACACTGACTGGCACACAGAAGGAATTTAATAAATATTTGTTGAATTATGCAAACATCTCAGTATCCTCCATGCTACGTCCCTATAACTCGGCAGGTTAAAATTCAACTTTCCCTTTCCCTCATCCCACCCAGACTTGTTATTCCTCCTGTACCACCTGTAAATGTAAATGGTCCATTCCGAACACAGTCACTGATACTAGTTACCTAAAACCCCCACATCGAATCAGTCCCCAAGTCCAATATATTCTACCTCTGGAACATCATTCATACCCCTCACCTTCATCTCCAGGGCTCCTCTCAGCTCAGCCTCTCCTCACTTCTGAGCAGCTGCAGGGAACTTCCAGCTGGGTGTGAGAGCCTCCAGCTCATCCTTCACATGTCTTCAGTAGTACTCAGCTCATGCCATTTATTGCAGGAAACATTCCATCATCGCAGATCTAATTCAGCACCCTACCCTCTGTGCTCCCACAGCCTACTGTATATTCCCAGGCAACAAAATAGCAATATAGACTTACTGGATAGTTCGTCTTTTTTTCACACCAAGAAATGAGTTTATTGAGTTTGGAAATGGAATATGATTTAAAAAAAAAAATCCCGGGCAGACCTCAGGCATGGCTGGATCCTGGATATTACCTTCTTGATATTAAAAACAAAAACAAAACAAAACAAAAAACCTCCTTATTTGACTTCATAAATTAAATCACATAACCAGACTAATGCAGTAGGCACTCAGCAAATGCTTGCTATACAACGAATGTGAATGAGTGGAAGGGAGCCTGACACTCCCCAGACTACTTATTGGCAGGGTATTTGTTTGAAGAAAGGCAGCTGGGTTTGTGCTGAACTTCGTCTTCTCTTTCTCTGTCCCTTCCCAGAGTTGTGCTTTGTCTCCCTAATCTCTGTCAAATGAGGGAAGTTCTGATACCAGTCACTTATTTGGAAATTCTTTTGTTGTGTGTGGAATTTGATCACTGTCACATTTCCCAGTGGTTATACTTTAAGCTGGCTTGAAATTAAAAAAATGCTTCTCCTTGGAAGAAAAGCTATGACCAACCTAGACAGCATATTAAAAAGCAGAGACATTACTTTGCCAGCAAAGGTCCGTCTAGTCAAAGCTATGGTTTTTCCAGTGGTCATGTATGGATGTGAGTGTTGGACTGTGAAGAAGGCTGAGTGCCTAGGAATTGATGCTTTTGAACTGTGGTGTTGGAGAAGACTCATGTGAGTCACTTGAAAAGCAGGGATATCAAATCAGTCAATCTTAGGAAATCAGTCCTGAATATTCATTGGAAGCACTGATGCTGAAGCTGAAGCTCTAATACTTTGGCCACCTGATACGAAGAACTGACTCATTGGTAAACACCCTGATGCTGGGAAAAATTGAAGTCAGGAGGAGAAGGGGACGATAGAGAATGAGATGGTAGGATGGCATCACCAAATCAATGGATATGAGTTTGAGTAAACTCCGTGAGTTAGTGATGAGCAGGGAAGCCTGGCATGCTGCAGTTCATGGGCTTGCAGAGCTGGACCCGATCGAGGGACTGAACTGAACTAAACCCATATGTAGTTGAGAAAGGAAAGATAGGTTTCCAGTTAAATAAATCTCATGGAAGAAAAACCTTACTGCTCTTTGCTTTCTTACTTGTTAAGTTAGCCTTTACTGTACTATTTAATCCTTTTATGCTGCTTGGAATGTGTTCAGAGCTTTTCTCTGCAGTTTTTTTCATCTAGCAGTTAATCCCTTACGAACTTCTGAAAGGAAGAAGTATTTGAGCTTCACTCACTGAACTTGGAGACCGCCAGTCAGTCCATCAGTTCCTTTGGGTTAGTTTTGTTTTCTCTAAGCCAGTGGTTCTTACATTCTAATGTGAGAATCACCTGAGTACATCTATGAAGTACAGATTCCAGAGCAACATCCCAAGAGTTTCTATTTTATAAGGTCTATAACAGACTCAGGAAATCTACATTTGAATGAGTTCACTAGAAGGTTCTAGAGCAATGACTCATGCCAATTTGAATAGATAATACCTCCCTTCCATTCTCTTCCTCCAGCCAGAAGATAGAGCCTCTCTTCAATTCTATTCATTATCTTTCCTTCCCTTCAGGTTCACCAAATGCATCACTCAGTGACCTTTTATAGAGCAAGTTCCCTGTCTGTCTCACCTTAGCCTTAGTTCAGCCCCTTGCCACATGGGCTGTCCATTACCTCGTGATCTTGAGCTTAGGTCACCTCGTCTTCACCAGGTTGCAGGACATGGTCAAGAAGCAAGCTGCTGGCACAACATTATGAAGCAATCATCCTCCAATTAAAAAAAATAAATAAAAAAGCAAAAAACCAGAAAACAAAATCAAAGAAGTCACACAAAAAAAGAAGCAAGCCACTGCAGAGCATACTGTCGAGGGGACTTCAGAAGGAAAGACAGTCCCTCAGAATCCTCACACCCCAGCCACAAGGGTGGTGAATGCGTAAAAAACAGAAGAGCTTAAGTTTTGAAGCTTTCATTCCAAAATCTTTGTTCTTAATGTTGAAGGTGTTTGAGATAACTACGTGCGGTGTCAGGAAAAAAAACTATCCCCTCAAAATAAAATTACAACTGATACCAACAAGGAAGAAATAAAAATCTCCAAAAGTTTTATTTCATAGTAAGTGACACCCACACATTTGGAATTATTATTAATTCACAATTCTCAAGCAATACAACAACCATGCATTTTACAAAAGATTCAGATTAATACATGATATATGCTATTGTTTTAGACATTATTTTATTACACCGCTTGATTTCTGATGCGTTCAGATTTCACATTCAGTAACATACTCACAACTTTAAAAAAAATTACAACAGAGGAAGCATTATTTTCCATTGTTCTGAATCCAGACCAAATAGGCAGTGGACTGCTCTGTGCATAAAGACAACTCCAGGCTGTTTTAGTTTTTCACCCCTCCGGCTATCTTTTCTATGTCAGTGACCAAAGGCAGTACATTTAGCACATCATGAATACCAAACCTGGCAGTTCTTTGAACCATACCTAGTACTTTCTCCTTTTGTTCTGATCTTCATGCACTATTTAAAGAGCGATACAAGTACCAAGAATTCATAGCGTAATGATTTCACAGTTTTATTTCTACGTTTCTTGAAGTGTTCTTTTCCTCCCCCAACTGGTTTCTTTTTTAATGAAAAAGCTAATTATCCTTTAAAGCAACTTTTTTTTTTCTTTTAGTAATAGAACTAGGAAGTAATTTAGTCACTTTCTAATAGTAAGTTAATGAGTTTCATTCAGGAGCTGGCATCATGTGGTGCATACTTTTTATGTGTACATAATGTTTCTAAGCTAAGCCCAATTTTTTTGTTGTTGTTTTTACTTTTATCAGCAAGAAAGAGAGGCTAAAAAGCAGGCTCATAGCTCTCCAGTGTGCTTAATAGGATTATTTAACAGCATCCAAACATATCTATCACTGTATAAGTAAAGGTAAAAAGCTCTTTGCCACAAAATGACAAGGATCAGAGGCAAATCACTATGGGAGGTGACCAAGCACCTTTTATTTCTAATGTCCTTGCTGTGCTGGTTGTCTTTGGAGAAAACATAACCTGTTTTCCTCTACTTTGCATGAGCAAAGAAGAATGCTTGTGGGTGGTTTGCATCATGGGAGATCGAGGTGCCAGTGCATACCTCAATAAAATCTGTTTGCTTATCTGTTTGTCTTTATTCCCATTTAGTAGCCAAGTAATTACCTTGTCTAAGATGGACAGGGAGGCCTGGCGTGCTACGGTTCACGGGGTTGCAAAGAGTTGGGCATGACTGAGCGACTGAACTGAACTGAACTGAAGCATTATCATAGCCTGTACTAGGAGGGGGGATTCAGGATTGGGAACTCATGTACACCCGTGGCGGATTCATGTCGATGTATGGCAAAACCAATACAATATTGTAAAGTAAAATAAGAATTAAAAACATAAAACCAAACAAACAAAAAGACAACCCCCAGGACTGATCTCCTTCAGAATGGACTGATTGGATCTCCTTGCCATCCAAAGGACTCTCAAGAGTCTCCTCCAACACCACAGTTCAAAAGCATCAATTCTTCAGAACTCAGCTTTATTCACAGTCCAACTCTCATATCCATACATGACCACTGGAAAAACCACAGCCTTGACTAGACAGTCCTTTGTTGGCAAAGTAATGTCTCTGCTTTTGAATATGCTATCCAGGTTGGTCATAACTTTCCTTCCAAGAAGTAAGCTTCTTTTAATTTCATGGCTGCAATCACCATCTGCAGTGATAAAATCTGACACTGTTTCCACTGTTTCCCCATCTATTTCCCATGAAGTGATGGGACCAGATGCCATGATCATAGTTTTCTGAATGTTGAGCTTTAAGCCAACTTTTTCA
>SJYF01000483.1:2035366-2052291 GCA_006410515.1 Procapra przewalskii | reverse complement strand
CAATTCTTCGGTGCTCAGCCTTCTTCACAGTCCAACTCTCACATCTATACATGACCACAGGAAAAACCATAGCCTTGACTAGATGGACCTTAGTCAGCAAAGGAATGTCTCTGCTTTTGAATATGCTATCTAGGTTGATCATAGCTTTCCTTCAAAGGAGTAAGTGTCTTTTAATTTCATGGCTGCAGTCACCATCTGCAGTGATTTTGAAGCCCCAAAAAATGAAGTCTGACACTGTTTCCACTGTTTCCCCATCTATTTCCCATGAAGTGATGGAACCAGATGCCATGATCTTCATTTTCTGAATGTTGAGCTTTAAGCCAACTTTTCACTCTCCTCTTTCACTTTCATCAAGAGGCTTTTTAGTTCCTTTAGAGCAGACTTATTTGAAAAGAGTGATGCTGGGAAAGATTGAAGGCAGGAGAAAAGGGGGATGACAGTGGATGAGATGATTCAATAGCGTCCTTCAACCTCAATGGACATGAGTTTGGGAAAACTCCAGGAGACAGTGGATGACAGGGGAGGCTGGCATGCTGCAGTCCGTAGAGTTGCATAGTCAGAAATTGTTACACTCCAAGTCCAAGTCTCCGAATAGACCAAGAGAACAAGTCCACCACAGCAATGCAAAAGCAAGAAGGGAGTTTATTGCTAACTCGAGTTAGGGCACTCTGTCACATCCAACGCAGTGGAGTGAGGGAGAGAGCCCCAAGCCCAGAATTACAGGAGTATTTATAGACTTAGAACAAAGACGGTGAGTTGGCAAGGGCGGGTTGGTTGCAAGGGGTTCTTGGCATCTATTAACTGGCTAAATTTTGTGCATGCAGGCTCGCTTAAGGGACTTTTCGTGTTATCTGGGATATTTCTAACCAGGCTACAGGGAATATGCTGACCGGCTGAGTCTCAAGGTCGGGGGGATGATGATCTCAGCTCCTTCTGGGCAGTGATCCAGCTTTTTCTGTGATTGTAGCTCTGGCTACTTTAGTCCTTGAAGCTTGTCATGGCTTCTGTCAGGTCTCAACAGAAATAACAATGACTGAACAGAAAAAGAGAGTCCTTTGTGGAAACAAAAAGAACGGGATACCACTCCTTGGTTCCCATGCTCAGGGTCACCCAATAGAACTGTGCTCTCTAACTTCAGTTCAGTCACTCAGTTGTGTCTGACTCTTTGTGACACCACAGACTGCAGCACACCAGACTTCCCTGTCCATCACCAACTCCAAGTTTGAGCTTGCTCAAACTCATGTCCATCCAGTCGTTGATGACACCCAACCATCATATTCTCTGTCATCCCTTCTCCTCCTGCCTTCAAGCTTTCCCAGCATCAGGGTCTTTTCCAAGGAGTCAGTTCTTCACATCAGGTGGCCAAAGTATTGGAGTTTAAGTTTCAACATCAGCCAATCCAATGAATATTCAGGACTGATTTCCTTTATGATGGACTGGATTGATTTCCTTGCTGTCCAAGGGACTCAAGAGTTTTCTCCAACACCACAATTCAAAAGCATCAGTTCTTCAGTGCTAAGCTTTCTTTATAACCATAGCTTTGACTAGAGGGACCTGTGTCAGCAAAGCAATGTCTTCATCACTCACCTTTCTTTATAGTCCAGCTCTCACAGCCATACATGACCACTGGAAGAATCATAGCTTGGACTATATCGAAATTTGTTGGCAAAGTAATGTCTCTGCTTTTGAATAGGCTGTCTAAGTTAGTCCTAGCTTCCCCTCCAAGCAGCAAGTGTCTTTTAATTTCATGGCTGCAGTCACCATCTGCAGTGATTTTGAAGCCAAAAATATATATATCTCTCTCACTGTTCCATTGTTTCCCCATCTATTTGCCATGAAGTAATGGGACCAGATGCCATGATCTTCATTTTTTGAATGTTGAGTTTTAAGCTAACTTTTTCCCTCTCCTCTTTCACGTTCATCAAGAGGCACTTTAGTTCTTCTTCGCTTTCTGCCATAAGGGGTCGTATGTGTATCTGAGGGCACTGATATTTCTCCCAGCAATCTTGATTCCAGCTTGTGCTTCATCCAGCCCAGTATTTCCCATGTCGTTCTCTGCATATAAGTTAAATAAGCAGGATGACAATATGCAGCCTTGATGTACTCCTTTCCCAATTTAGAACCAGTCTATTTTTCCGTGGCCAGTTCTAACTGTTGCATCTTTACCTGCATACAGGTTTGTCAGAGGCAGGTAAGGTGGTCTAGTATTCCCATCTCTTGAAGAATTTTCCACAGTTTTCTGTGATCTACACAGTCAAAGATTTTGGCATAATCAATGAAGCAGAAGTAGATGTTTTTCTCATATTTTCTTGCTTTTTCTATGAGCCAACAGATGTTGGCAATTTGATCTCTGGTTCCTCTGCCTTTTCTAAATCCAACTTAAAATCTGGAAGTTCATGGTTCATGTGCTGTTGAAGCCTGGCTTGGAGAATTTTGAGCATTATTTTGCTAACCTGTAAGATGAGTGCAAACCTGAGCAAACTGGGTGCTAATTTGAGCATTCTTTGGGATTGGAATGACAACTGACCTTTTCCAGTCCTGTGGCCACTGCTGACTTTTCCAAATTTGCTGACATATTGAGTGTGGCACTTTCACAGCATCAATTTTAGGATTTGAAATAATTCAACTGGAATTCTATCACCTCCACTAGCTTTGTTCATAGTGATGCTTCCTAAGGCCCACTTGACTTTGCACTCCAGGATGTCTGGCTCTAGGTGAAATTGATCACACCATTGTGGTTATCTGGGTCATGAAGGTCTTTTTGGTATAGTTCTGTGTATTCTCATCACCCTTTCTTAATATATTCTGCTTCTGTTAGGTCCATACCATTTCTGTCCTTTATTGTACCCATCTTTGCATGAAATATTCCCTTGGTATCTCTAATTTTCTTGAAGAGATCTCTAATCTTTCCCATTCTTTTGTTTTCCTCTATTTCTTTGCATTGATCACTGAGGATGACTTTCTTATCTCTCCTTAGTATTCTCTGGAACTGTGCATTCAAATGGATATATTTTTCCTTTTCTCCTTTGCCTTTAGCTTCTCTTCTCAGCTCTTTGTAAGTCCTCCTCAGACAACCATTCTGCCTTTTTGCATTTCTTTTTCTTGGGGATGGTCTTGATCACTGCCTCCTGTACAATGTCATAAACCTCCATCCATTGTTCTTCAGGCAATCTGTCTATGAGATCTAACCCCTTGAATCTATTGAAACTTCCATTGTATAATGGTAAGGGATTTGATTTGAAATCCAGCCATTTAGCTTTCAGTTCAGTTCAGTCTCAGTCGTGTCCGACTCTTTGTGACCCCATGAACCACAGCACGACAGGCCTCCCTGTCCATCACCAACTCCTGGAGTTCACCCAAACTCATGTCCAATGAGTCGATGATGCCATCCAACCATCTCATCCTCTGTTGTCCCTTTCTTCTCCTGCCCTCAGTCTCTCCCACCATCAGGGTCTTTTCCAATGAGTCAGCTCTTCACATCAGGTGGCCAAAGTTTTGGAGTTTCAGCTTCAACATCAGTCCTTCCAATGAACACCCAGCACTGATCTCCTTTAGGATGGACTGGTTGGATCTCCTTGCAATCGAAGGGACTCTCAAGAGTCTTCTCCAACATCACAGTTCAACAGCATCAATTCTTTGACACTCAGCTTTCTTTGTAGTCCAACTCATTTCCATACATGACCACTGAAAAAACCATAGCCTTGACTAAGATGGACCTTTGTTGGCAAAGTAATGTCTCTGCTTTTTAATATGCTGTCTAGGTTGGTCATAACTTTTCTTCCAAGGAGTAAGCGTCTTTTAATTTCATGGCTGCAGTCACCATCTGCAGTGATTTTGGAGCCCAGAACAATAAAGTCAGCCACTGTTTCCACTGTTTCCCTATCTATCTGCCATGAAATGATGGGACTGGATGCCATGATCTTAATTTTCTGAATATTGAGCTTTCAGCCAATTTCTTCACTCTCTTCTTTCACTTTCATCAAGAGTCTATTCAGTTCTTCTTCACTTTCTGCCATAAGGGTGGTGTCCTCTGCATATCTGAGGTTATTGATATTTCTCCCGGCAATCTTGATTCCAGCTTGTGCTTCCTCCAGCCCACTGTTTCTCATGATGTACTCTGTAAATTCAACCAGTTTCCTGTATACCTTGTTTCATTATAAACCCAGCCCACACTGAGAGTTCCCTTCTCTGACCTTTCACAGCACAGTTTAGCACTTTCAATCATAGACACCCAGACTTTGAAGAAGCATACAGATCTTCTACTGCAGCCTTGAATGCCATGTGGAAAGCACAGTTTAGCTTTTCTAATAGGTGGCCTCAGATGGTTACACTCTCTACTAGTATTTTTCAAATAAGTAAATTTAAAAAGATACAAATATCTATATACTAATATATGTATGTATATTTATATACATTCATAGGCTTCCCTGATGGCTCAGATGGTAAAGAATCCTCCTGCAATGCGGGAGACCTAGATTCAAACCCTGGGTTGGGAAGATAGCCTGGAGGAGGGCATGGCAACCCACTCCAGTGTTCTTGCCTGGAGAATCCTCATGGACACAGGAGCCTGGCAGGCTGCAGTCTGTGGGGTTGCAAAGAGTCAGACATGACTGAGCAACGAAGCACACACAACATATACATTGGTATGTCGCAAAAAGCTGGATAAGACTGAGTGACTTGCAGAACACATAATAAGTCCTTATAACTTTCATAAAATCATAAAAGAAAATATTTAAAATGAAATATAAACTAAGGGCAAATCTAATTCATTTTGAATGATCAATATTTATTGTGATGATGGTGTTTCATTAAAGTGAAGTGTTGAGTCTCATGTGAATGTGGTACTGACTACTATCAAGCAGTTTCTTCAGGAAATGCCATCATGCATCTTTACGTAGGTATCAAGTCTACCTCTGCCGTTTTTAAAGGCAGCTGTAAGTTGTTGTGGGCCTTCCGCTGCTGGCTCATTGGTAAAGAGACTGCCTGCAATGCAGGAGACTAAAGTTCAGACCCTGGGTTGGGAAGATCCCCTACAGAAGGAAATGGCAGGCCACGCCAGTATTCTTGCCTGGAAAATCCCCTGAACAGAGGAGCCCTGAAGGCTATAGTCCACGGGGTCACAAAAGAGTCAGACACGGCTGATCAACTAAACAACCACATAAATTGTGGTAGCTTTGCTCTAAAAATATCTGCAGTACACAGACAATTTGGGCCCTACACAGGGTAGTGATCTAGGTCATGTGTGATTTTTTTTTTCACTTAAAGATAAAACTTAAAAATTTTTAGCATTTTCACAGAAACATATGTACCTCTTATATTTTCAGTTTTCCATGTGTCCAGAGGCCCGTACCGTATAGTTTTAGGCTATAGAAGTTTATGCTATGACTCAGCAAATGGATACTGTATAAAATGGACTGCCTGTAAAGATTGTATTTAACATTTATTCTCTTTTCCTCGTAACTAGTACCTAACATAGCAGGTAAGATATGCCAGATGTTAACAGATTTCTTGGGTCTTTTTTTTTTCTTTTTCTTTCATCATTTCTTCTGATATGAATTCCAGAAGTTCATTCACAGACCTCCATAAATCTCTCAGAAAAGTGAGTTAGTGATTATTCCTTGATTCTGATTTTCTGGATGAATATTTACAAGAGTCCCACAAGACCTTTCAACAGACAACTCCTCAAAATGAAAAAGTCCAATTTTAAGACCAAAAAAAGGCTGAAAAATGATCATCATAATAAAGTCAAAATCAAAGTCACCTAAAGGTCAAGTGATAGTTGGAGTCTGATAAATGAAATGTGGTTGTTGACTGAGGAAGGTTTCCTTTTGCTGACAGTCATGAGAAGGACACATCTTTTTCACTCTTTCCAACTGCCTCTTTTGGTAAATGTAGCCCTGTAAGTAACTTGGTAAGAAAGAAATTGCTTCCCTATCTTTGAAATTTTCATACAGAAATCTGTATTCTTAAGCTTACAGTAGAAAATAGGGTAAAACACATTCTATAATTTTCAGCTGAAAGAATTGATATCACCTGCCTGCCAGTTCCCCCTCTCCCCACTCTGGATATTTTAACTCCTTTGGGCTTCCCTGGTGACTCAGCTGGTAAAGAATCCACCTGCAATGTGGAAGCCCTGGGTTTGATCCCTGGGTTGGGAAGATCCCCTGGAGAAGGGAAAGGCTGCCCACTCCAGTATTCTGGCCTGGAGAATTCCATGGACTGTATAAGTCCATGGGGTAGCAAAGAGTTGGACATGACTGAGCGACTTTCACTATCTCTTTCACTACTTAGTTTCTCAACTACAGCTTTACAGTTAATGGTGTGTGTGTGTGGGGGGGGGGGGATTGTTTTTGTTGTTGTTGCCGTTGTTATTTGCCCTTGGTGAGCAGCTGTCTTCCTTCTCACTTGGTAGACTGATAGTAGACCATGGCCAAAGAAGATTGCTCATTGAGCTGTTTTCTTTCATCTGGGTGGTCGTCTCTTTATCCTCCTTCCCCTCTCATGACTATCCTTCTGAGTCTGGGTCTTAATAGTGTTGAGACTTTAATAATTAGGCCTTTGTCCTATGCCTTACTAGTATGCTTTGGGGGTACCTAGGAAGCCACTGGCACTTAAATGTTCCTTTTAGTCTGTATGCCCCAAACCCTAAAATTTACTAGTGGCAAGCAAGAGTACTTTGCTTTCCAAAAGCACAGCCTTTTAAAAAGATCCAAAGAAAGTTCTCTGGGGCTATTCACATCCTAATGTGAATTAGTTTATCAGAACTCATATCTCTGTGACAAACACTAGGAAAGACTGAGTGAAAAGCTAGTTAGAGGTTTACTGGAGGGTTGGGCTATTAATCTGGGAGGAAGGTTTTAGAGGAAATGATAGCAACTGTGCAGGAGTGCCCTGTACTATACTGTGGGACAGTAGGAGGTAACAGAGGTAGTTTGCACGTTTACTTAGGATTGGTCCTGACCGTGAGTAATTGATATTCAAAGCATTTAGGAACCCCTTACATTTTCATGAGGATTAAACATTAAGCTAATTTTAAAATCATGCAATTAAATTAAAAAAGAGTCTGCATCATTTGGGGTCATCAAAGGGAAGAATTAGGATCAATGGTAATATAGTGGTCCAGTCAACTTAGTGTTAGATGAAGTTTGGAACAGTTAGAACTCTTTAAAGTTAATATGTTTTCTTCCAAGACAGTGAGCTGTCTCTCAGTAGAACTGCTAATACAGTGGCTGAATGATGTCAACTTTGGGCTTAATACTGGTTTTAAGTTTTATTCTAGGATGTTCCTTCTAATTTAAGAATGATTATATATATGTATGAAAGTGAAAGTGTTAGTCATGTCTGACTCTTTGCAACCCTATGGACTATAGCTCACAAGTCTCCTCTGTCCATGAGATTTTCCAGGCAAGAATACTGGAGTGGGTTGCCATGACCTCCTCCAGGAGATCTTCCCAACCCAGGGATCAAACTCACATTTCTTACACCTCCTGTATTGAGAGGTGGGTTCTTTACGACTGGTGCCACCTGGGAAGCATATATATGTTAAACAGGAGAAGTGGGCAACTGAGGATGAGGTGTTTGAATAGCATCTACAGTTCAATGGACATGAGTTTAAGCAAACTCCAGGACATAGTGGAGTACATGGAAGCCTGGTGTAGCCTCCTGCAGTCCATGGAGTCACAGAAAGCCAGACACGACTTAGCAATTAAAAAAAAAAACAACACACCTGAAACAAATGTAAGCTAAATTCTCATCTATAATTAACACTTTACAAGACTTTCAATTTGAGAGCGATGGTCCTCAGGACCATAACAGTTTAAACAGCAACAGTACTGATGCAAAGCTCAATAAGTACAAGATGCTAAACGTTCACAACTCACAGAACACTTGTTATTGTTGTTTTCCAGTTGCTAAGTTGTCTTCAACTTTGTGACCCCTAGGAATGCAGCCCACCAGGCTCCCCTGTCTTCCACAATCTCCAAGAGTTTGCTCAAATTCATGTCCATTGAGTCAGTGATGCTACCCAACCATCTCATCCTTTGCCTCTCCCTTCTCCTTTTGCGAAATTTCTGTCTTTCCCAGAATCAGGGTCTTTTCCAGTGAGTTGGCTCTCTGCATCAGGTGATGAAAGTATTGGAGCTTCAGCTTCAGTATCAGTCCTACCAGTAAATATTTAGGGCTAATTTCCTTTGGGATTGACTGGTTGGATCTCTTTGCTGTCCAAGGGAGTTCTGTCCAGCATGACAATTCAAAAGCATCAGTTCTTCCATACTCAGACTTCTTTATGGTCCAACTCTCTTACCCATACATGACTACTGGAAAAATCATAGCTTAAACTCTATGGACCTTTGTTCACATAGTACTATCTCTGCTTTTTTAATATGATGTCTAGATTTGTCATAGCTTTTCTTCCAAGGAGCAAGTGCCTTTTAATTTCATGGTTGTAGTCACTGTCCACAGTGATTTTAGAACCCAAGAAAATAAAATCTGTCACTGCTTCCACCTTTTCCCCTTCTATTTGCCATGAAGTGATGGGACTAGATACTATGATCTTGGTTTTTTTAATGTTGAGTTTCTAGCCAGCTTTTTCACTTTTTTTTCTTTTACCCTTATCGAGAAGGCTCTTTAATTCCTCTTCTTTCATTGGAGTGGTATCATCTGCATATCTGAGGTTGTTAATAAACAGTCTCCCTTCTACAGATTGGGCTCCCTTCATAGCTCAGTCGGTAAAGAATCTGCCTTCAATGCAGGAGACCCAGATTTGATTCCTGAGTCAGGAAGATCCCCTGGAGAAGGACATGGCAGCCCACTCCAGTATTCTTGCCTGGAGAATCCCATGGACAGAGGAGCCTGGCAGGCTACAGTCCATGGGGTCACAAGAGTCGGACAGGACCTAGCGGATAAACGACTACTAACTACAGATATGAGGGATTCCCTACCAGCTCAGTCAGTAAAGAATCTGCCTGCAATGCAGGAGACCTGGGTTCAATTCCTGGGTCAGGAAGAACCTCTGGAGAAGGAAATGGTAACCCCTTCCAATATTCTTGCCTGGAAAATCCCATGGACAGAGGAGCCTGATGGGCTACAGCCGATAGAGTCACAAAGAGTCAGACATGACTTAGGGAGTCAACCACCTTCAGTAGACAGGGGAACTGAGCTGTTGTATGTTAAGTGCTGTGCTAAGCTTGTGAAAGTGTTGGTTGCTCAGTTGTGTAGACTCTTTGTGACCCCATGGATGTAGTGCGCCAGGCTCCTCTGTCCATGGAGTTCTTCAGGATTGGATAGCCCTTCCCTTCTCCAGGGGATTCTCCTGACCGAGGGATAGAACCTGGGTCTCCTGCATTGCAGGCAGATTCTTTGCTATCTGAGCAACCAGGGAAGCCCCTGTGCTAAGTTTACAGAGCACATAAATAAGGAAGGCAGCCAAGAGTCAAACTATTCTAGGGGCAGAGGACAGGTTTAACAATGACACTGCCCATTAACTAGCACCCTGTTGAGGAACCACCAGCATAATCTCAGAACGTTACCAGATGGCTAAATGAACTGAGATTCTGGAACACTTAACTGTGCTGTTTACTGCAGTCTTCACAAATCTTTATGTTTTTACAGACCACAGGGGTAAATCAGTGTCAGAACAGCCTTAAAAGCCAACTGTGTGTGTTTTGTCACTAAGTCATGTCCAGATCTTTAGACACTCCATGGATTATGGCCTGTTAGGCTCCTCTGTCCATGGGATTCTCCAGGCAAGAAAACTAGAGAGGGATCCATTTCCTTTTCCAAGGGATCTTCCTTGCTTTTGACTCCAGCATAGTGATGATATCAGCTTCCAGCTGCAGTCAAGTAGAGATAGAGAGTCCTAAACCAGGTCAAGACTCTATTTCTTTGCATAGCACTGGCCATGTATTAGGAAACAATCATAAGCTACAGAACAACAGAATTATAGGTTTAGAATGGACGAGGTCTCTGGAGAGTGTGTCTCCCTTCTATCACAGAAATGAGGATACTGATTTCTGCTGAGAGTATTTTGTTTCAAAACTGCCACGGCCTTGTAGATGGTCTCTCTGTCCAGTCTTCCTATCACAGCCAAAGGGAATTCTTAATACAACTTGATCATCTCATCCTGCTTCTTTAAACTCCTCAGGTACCCCTCAGACTCAGTCAAAGTCCTGGAGGTCAAGGCATCAATTCTTTGAAGACCTGGTCCCCTCACTGACTCTAGTCTCAATTTCTCCCGCTTGCTTGTCTTGACTCCAGTCACTCAGAGGGCCTTTCAGGGCTCCACCCCCGCTTCCCAGAGCATCATACTCTGGCATCTGAGCCTTTGAACATCCTATTTCTTTGCTTTCACAGTGCTTCCCCTGGCCTCTCCTGGCTTCCTCTACTTTATCCTTCAGAAAGTAACTTAATTCCCCCTGGGGGAATATGGCTTCTAATGGTCAGATTTGCTGTTTCATTGTTCAAACACCCGGTATAAACCAACATGACTGCATTGTTTCCCAACCTGTAACACATAAAGAATAATTTTATTTCCGTGTGTCTGGACAAGAAGTACAGTTTAGAATTGGACAATAGCAGGGATGACATCCCAAGTCATACAGGAAAGATCCATAGTTTATAAAAAGGGAAACCAACAAGTCAGTCAAAGTTTTCTGGTGTCATTTGGTGTGACTCTTGTGTTGCTACTACATAATCCAGTGACTGATGTAGGTAATTATGAAACTTGAGTCAGCAAGAAATGGCGCTTATATTTAATGTAGTGTGATTAAGGAGGCAGAAAAGTGCAATAACTTTCAGAATGATTTTCACTGATAATATTTAAAAATGAGTTTTAGTGCTTAAAGGAAGGAACATAGCTTATCAGTTCCTTTATATTAAAGTTCCAGATATGCTAGAGTTTGTATGATAAGAAGAAATGTGATAATAAGGTAGTCAGGAAACACAAGTTCTGGTCTAGTAACTGATGCTAAATAAATGAGTGATTTTTGTGAATAAGACATTATCATATTTGATTCTCAGAGTTGGTGTAATATTGTGTCTAAAAACAGGGGTCATGGGCTCAAGTCCAATCCCAGCTTCATTACTTTTAAGCTATGTAGCCTTCAGTTATTTTACTATCTCTAGGTCTCAGTTTGCTTATCTGTAAAATGGAAATAATAATACATACTAATAGTGCATACCTCATAGGCTTACTGTGAAAAACAAATGGCCTACTGCTTACAAGCACTCAGCAGAGAATATAATTTTTCATAAGGGCTCAAATAGCCATTTTTGCTGTATAATCATTTATAAATATATTGATAAATAAAGTTATAAATATTATAATTATTCACAATGAAGGAGATAGATTAGACAACTCAAGTCTTCTCAGACACTAAAACTCTATGGTTCCATGAATGGATCAATTCCCAAAGGATGTCAGATAAACAAGGTTTCCTTGTATATTGGGCAGGAAATCAATATGGCCAATTTTCAGTTGTGCAAAGTGAAGTAAGGTGAGCAGAGCATGAATTATTCAAAACGTTGGTTATACTCAGCATATTTCTATTTGATCTTGGAGTGTGTATAATGCTTTAAAAGACTATTTTTTATCCTTCTTATATTGTATTTAATGATTAAGATGAGTTTGGCCTTTCTGTGTTCGCCAAAGGGAAAGAAACAGGACAATATTAGATGATGTATATATGGTATTTCACTTGATCACTAGCAATTTAGATGAAGTCATCTGGCAACTCATTGCACAACAGAAAAATCAAACATATTGAGTGTAGCACTTTAACAGCATCATCTTTTAGGGTTTGAAATAGCTCGGCTGGAATTCCATCACTTCCCCACTAGCTTTGCTAGTGATGCTTCCTAAGGCCCACTTAACTTTGCACTCCAGGATGTCTGGCTCAAGCTGAGCGATCACACCATCGTGGTTATCCAGGACTCTAATGTCTTTTCTGTACAGTTCTTCCAGGTGTTCTTGCCACTTCTTCTTAGTATCTTCTGCTTCTGTTAGGTCCATATTGTTTCTGTCTTTTATTGTGCCCATCTTGGCATGAAATATTCCCTTGTTATCTCTAATTTTCTTGAAGAGATCTCTAGTCTTTTCCTGTTCTATTGTTTAAGTCACATTATATATATATGCATTAATATATTGGAAAAGACCCTGATGCTGGGAGGGATTGGGGGCAGGAGGAGAAAGGGACGACAGAGGATGATTGGCTGGATGGTATCACTGACTCGATGCACATGAGTCTGGGTGAACTCCAGGAGTTGGTGATGGACAGGGAGGCCTGGCGTGCTGCGATTCATGGGGTCGCAAAGAGTCGAACACGACTGAGCAACTGAACTGAACTGAATATATGATATGTGTTTTTCTCTTTCTGACTTATTTCATTCTGTACAACAGTCTCTAGCTCCTTAATGCTCATATATTTTTAAAATGGTTTATTTTTCCCTCAAATCCAAATGAATTTATTTGTCATTTAAAATCAGTCATTTTGCCTTATTCATTAAACTGGGTAAACTAAAGATTTTTATAGTAAGGCATTTTAAAGCTATAAAGGAGTATAAAATATAATTATCTTTTTATTATTTGAATTACCAGGACAACTTTACTCAAAATGACTGACGTTTCCAAAAAGATGAGCACTTTCTAATCAGAGCCAGATATGACTTTTTGTTGAAGTTTTGTTTACCTAAAAGCAGTTCCTCATTACATTTCTGTTTTCTCAACATACATACATGCACACACACATAGGTAAATAACAAAAATCTTATTATTTATTTTTTTCTATTTATCTGTTTTTCCTTCAGAAGTCTTTCCAACATTGAAATATACTCCTTTACTTTTCCCTAAGCTGTCCTTCAACAATAAAAACAAAATACCCTTTTTTCCAAGATGAGATTATTATAAATAATTGAGCATAATTTAAGAGCGGGGACTCTGGGGAAGTCCCTGGCAGTCCAGTCGTTAGGACTTGTTGCTCTCACTGCATGCAGGAGCCTGGGTTTGAGCCCTGGTCTGGGAACGAAGATCCTGCAAGGTGCACAGCATGGCCAAAAATTAAATAAGAAGAGCAGCGAATTTGCAAGCAGAACCTTTGTGTTCCAATTATGATTCTGACTTTTTCTAGATGAACAATTTGGACAAACTAACTAATCCTTCCATGCCGATGACAGAGACAGAACACTGAGGACAAGTCCTAAGAGAATAACTTGCTCTGGAGTCCAGGAGAAGAAAAGGGACAGTGCAGGGCACCGGAAAGGATGGCCAGAGGGGCAGCAGCGGGAAGACAAGGGTAGGGCACGAAAATAGGAGAAGAACGAGCTGCCATGAGCACATGGCCAGCAGCGACCAAGCCTCCCTCAACCACAGAACTCAAGGACTTAGTAAAAGTCAGCGTGGACATCCCAGAGAAGGCAATGGCACCCCACTCCAGTACTCTTACCTGGAAAATCCCATGGACGGAGGAGCCTGGTGGGCTGCAGTCCATGGAGTCGCTAAGAGTCAGGCACGACTGAGTGACTTCACTGCCACTTTTTACTTTCATGCATTGGAGAAGGAAATGGCAACCCACTCCAGTGCTCTTGCCTGGAGAATACCAGGGTCAGTGGGCCCCCGTCTATGGGGTCGCACAGATCGGACACGGCTGAAGCGACTTAGCAGCAGCAGTACCGTGGACATCCTTGATATTCTTGAAAGTGAAATGGAAATGATAACTTCCGATCTTTCTGGTGTTAAGGTTAAGGTTTAAGTGGAGAAGATGCAGAAGTTCCCTCATAGTTGGGACTAGAGAGCAACATGTATATTTTTCTTTGTTTTTCTTTCCCATTACCCAAGATAGTGGAGACAGATTAGATAATGCCTATTATCACACATAGAAGATGGAACCAATGGAAAAAAGAGAGAAGGAAAACCAAGGAAACAGTCATCTTAAATTGCCTGAGGACTCTTGGAATAGCAGGAAAGAAGGGTTCTCTCCCTGGCAAACTCCTGTCATCCTTTGCGACTTAGTTTAAAGTGGCTTCACAGATGAAATCTTCTGACTGTACTAAACCAAGTCATCCAGCCCCTTACCTAAACATCCAAAGTGAAGTGAAGTGAAAGTTGCTCAGTCATGTCCGACTCTTTGTGACCCCATGGACTATACAGTCCATGGAATTCTCCAGGCCAGGATACTGGAGTGAGTAGCCTTTCTCTTCTCCAGGGAATCTTCCCAACCTAGGAATTGAATCCAGGTCTCCTGCGTTGCGGGTGGATTCTTTACCAGCTGAGCCCCAAGGGAAGCCCACCCTGTCTTGAGCATTTTGTTTGTATCTTTTTTATAACAGAAAATTATATAATATTTTATTTTTCAACATGTCATCCCCAAAATTTAGATAGCAGATTGCTCAGAGCCAGGATCTAAGATTCATTCATTTTTACAAGTTTCTAGTATAAGGCATAGCATTAGAACAAGTACTATATAAATAGCTATTAATAAATAAGTTGATTAATTAGCAACAAGAAAGGGAAAAGGGCCTGATTAGTGCAGAGTTACACTGAAGGAGAGGAATATAGGCACTAACACACCTTGAGTCACTGTTTTTAGTCTCAAAAATGAGAGTGAAAAGGTTAAAGTGGGACCAGGGTATTAAATGGATGGAGCAGGAAACCATGGAGACAGTTTCTACAGGAGCTAAGTAAGTCCTTGATATGGCTGCTGGCTCAGAAGGTAAAGAATCTGCCTGCAGTGCGGGGGATCCGGGTCTGAGTCCTGATTTTCTTGCCTGGAGAATTCCATGGACAGAGGAGCCTGGCAGGCCGCAGCCCGTGGGGTCGCAAAGAGTTGGACTCGACGCAGCAGTTCTCACTTTCACTCTTGAGCTCCACTGTAGAGACCTATTAAAATGAGGAAGCATGAGCTAGTAGCATGCCCTCTTGGTTTTATAGTTTTTCTTCCCTCCTTATAGTCTCTATAACCTAAAGGTAATCATGAAGAGAATAACAAGTACAGCTTGTCCAGATGGAGTGTTTAAAAAAAGGACAATGTGACGTTCTGTGAAGTCAAAATCAAAGAGAAACAACAACAAATATTGACATGACCAAGGAATAAGGCAGTTGTAATGGTACAAAGACAAAGAGCTGTAGAAACTCCTGTAGCTAGTATTGCAAAGTTGTGGATGGAAAGTAGTGCCTTGGAGCCAGTGCAAAGAATGGAGAAATTTGGGAAGGGTCAAACATGGCAGAAATGGATAGAGAGAGTAGATTTTATTCTGATTTCCAAAAAAATTTTTTTTTTACTTCAATTTTTTTTTCTATTTTGAATTTTTATTTTTACTTCATTTTGCTTTACAATAGTGTATTGGTTTTGACATACATTGACATGAATCCACCATGGGTGTACATGAGTTCCCAATCCTGAACCCCCCTCCCACCCCATATCAACTCTCTGGATCATCCCCGTGCACCAGCCCCAAGCATCCTGTATCCTGTATCTAACATAGACTGGCGATTCGTTTCTTACATGATAGTATACATGTTTCAATGCCATTCTCCCAAACCATCCCACCCTCTCCCTCTCCCACAGAGTCCAAAAGTCCATTCTATACATCTGTGTCTCTTTTGCTATCTCGCATACAGGGTTATCATTACCATCTTTCTAAATTCGATACATATGTGTTAGTATACTGTATTGGTGTTTTTCTTTCTGGCTTCACTCTATATAATAAGCTCCAGTTTTTTATTTATTTTACTTTATTTTACTTTACAATACTGTATTGGTTTCGCCATACATCAAGATGAATCCGCCATGGGTGTACATGAGTTCCCAATCCTGAACCCCCCTCCCATCTGCCTCCCCATACCATCTCTCTGGGTCATCCCAGTGCACCAGCCCCAAGCATCCTGTATCCTGCTTTGAACCTAGACTGGCGATTTGTTTCTTACATGATATTATACATGTTTCAATGCCATTCTCCCAAATCATCCCACCCTCTCCCTCTCCCACAGAGACCAAAAGACTGTTCTATACATCTGTGTCTCTTTTGCTGCCTCACACACAGGGTTATTGTTACCCTCTTTCTAAATTCCATATATAAAACACCAAAAAATTTTTGAAGGACTTGTCAGGTAAGAAAACTATAAACTTTTGTTTTATTAACAGGAAGTAAAAACTTGAATTTTTTCCCCCTTCTAAATTACCCTTTTCCCTTGGGACTTGGACAGGTGAAAGAACCCATTAGAGTACGATAATGAACAACATCCCATACAGAAATTACATTCATGGAAAGATCATGACATAATATTAGCATGCAGGCAGGCTATCTGCTTTTAAATCCATACTCTCTCTACCCACCACTATTTGCTGTGTGTCAATTATGAGACAATAGTTCCTCAGGGAAATAATGTAGTTTACTCAGGGCATGCATTCAAGCTTAAAAAAAAATCCAAAGAGACAGAAAAAATATCAGGCTAATATTCAAGTGTTAATGAGGACTTAGGTATTGTAAAGCTTACATTGTGCTAATTAAAAATAATTACATGGTCCTAGAATTAGGAAGCTTTCACAAGGAAAGTTCTCAAGGCCACTGTGCCTCTCTGGATTTCCAGTCTGGCTGTGTACAAACCTCAGTAGTTACCTTAACAGGAATAATTAGATCCTGGAAAGACAAGTTTTTCCAACCAAATCCGCTAGAGTCTAATTGAGATCAGAAAGTCAATGTCATTTTTTTCCAATGAGAAATCTCTTTTTCCAAAGGAGACACTTATTTTTGAAAGACAGATTAAGATCACAGGTGGTACAGTGATTAAAATAGAAACATGTATACTATCATGTAAGAAACGAAGTGCCAGTCTATGTTCAATACAGGGTACAGGATCCTTGGGGCTGGCGCACGGGGTGATCCAGGGAGATATGGGGTGGGAGGTGGGAAGGGGCTTCGGCATTGGGAGATTG
>SJYF01000483.1:2007483-2030693 GCA_006410515.1 Procapra przewalskii | reverse complement strand
GGGGGGGGGGGGGCTTCCTTGTTTGCACCCTATCTTTACCCTAAACATTCCTTAAGTCATGCTTTGTGTCCTAATGCTTTAGACCTATTTCATATCTTTGCTCTTAAGCTCTTTGCTTTTCTATCAATGTGTTGACATCTTTCGCTAATCAATAACACTGGGAGTACATTAGATACTTAATAAGAATTTATCTTTACATAGACCAATCACAGTACTTTTATATAGTTGTGATAGACAGGATAATCCTCTCTCCACCAAACGTGTCTATATCCTAAACTGTGCAACCTGTGAATATATTACTTTGTATGGCAAAGAGATTATGATTAAGTAAAGACCTTCTCGTGAAGAGAGTTCCCAGGATTATCCGGGTGGGCCAGAGTTCTTTAAAATAGAAAGAGGTACCAATCAAGCAGAGAATCAGAGGGAGCATGAGACCCCCTTTCTTTCAACCCCACTAACCCCAGCTGACTTTGCAGATGAAGAAATAGGAAAATGAACCAAGGAATGCAGGTAGACTCTGGAAGCTGGGAAAAGCAAGAAAGTGGATTCTCCCTTAGAGGTTTTCAGAAGGAACACAGCCCTATTTAGCTCGGTGAAACCTACTTTGAACATCTGACCTCCAGAATTATAACAGATTTGTTTCAACCCACTAAGCATTTGGTTATTGTTGCAGCTGCCCTATGAAACTGATACAGTAGTGCTTTGTCATTTTGCAGGACAGCTATTATGATGTCACACTGACAATAGTCAATATTTAATGAAAATGAATAAGTACTTAGGATTTGTCACTTTCTGGATTTTTATAAGCTATGAAATTCAGTATGATGTGTTCAACAGTCATATTTCTGAACACCTGAGATTTATTTAAGAATATGTAGCATAATATGAGAACTTTTGTTTGGGAGTAGGCGTTGAAACAGAAAAATTACTCGTCCAATAAATCAATGAACTTGACGAGTCTATTTATTTTGCCATCAGTCCAATTGCCTTTCTGTTCTCCTGCAGTCTACTAGGAAAGCTCGATCACTGACAGTAGCGCAGATCCTCTCTTTCTTCAGTGGTTGCTGACTTAGCCCCTTGGGTGCTGTCATCTCCCTGGGGCTTTATATGTACAAACTGTGCAACCCAGTAGGACTGCACTGAGTACAGAGTTAACTGGCTGAGGCATGCAAGCTAGATACTAAATACTTCTATGCATTAAAATATCCGTGCACTTAGCAATGCTTTTTAGTTTAAAAAGTGTGTGATTTCACTTGATATGCATGCTAACTTGGTGGAGGAGGTACTATTGCCTTCATTTTATTGTTGAGGAAGTGAAAAGTTAAGGGGAGTGTCTAGGTAGCAAATGACAGAAAGGAGATTTGAACAGAAATCTCTTAATTTCTAAGTGAGGAACAGAATGAGTATAGTTTTACTATATACATCTGTTCTTGCCGTTTTGTCTCAGTGTTATTATTCCATGTATGTATTTTGTAAGTGTATTTTTAATGATGTTATAACTTATGCACATTATAGTGTGGAAAACATTGAAAAGTATGAAGTTTTAAATCATCCATAATCTTACTGTTGAAAGACAACTCGTTACCGATTGAGTGATACTCAATGGTAACAAAAGTAACAACAGTATTTTGGAAACAGAAATATTTCTTTCCAAATACTTTTCTGCACATCCATCCAAGTATATTTGTTTTGACATGTATTTTTATTTACAGTTTATTTAGAGTTCTATTTTTATTATTCTGAGCGAAGTGAGGGGGCAGCCTAGCCCGTTATTTAAGATTGTACTGTATTGCCTTGCATTGACCTGTTTTTCCTATTTATATTAAAATATAAATAAAGAATTAATCCACCCTTCTTGAGTTAATTTTTATTTTTTCATGATTAGAGTCATGCTTCTCAAAATACAGTCAGGACCAGCAGTATGAGCATCACTTGGGATCTTGTTAGAACTGCAAATTTTCTACTGAGTCAGAATCTTTGGGGTGAAGCCCAGGTATCCCTGTCTTAACAAGCTCTCCAGGTGATTTTTCACACATGATAAAGTTTGGACTAAAGTTTTGCTTTTCTGTTGGTGTTGATGAGGCAAAAGCAGCCAGTAAACCTGCTCTAGGTTAGAGGCAAACGGAATAATTGCCACACTTTGAAGAAAAATAAAGAGCTTCTTGCTTATCCAAATTTCCCTCATCCACACACTTTCAGCTGTGTGCTCAAAATGCTTGTATGCTTACACAGAAATGTTAGTAGCTCCCTGTACTTACTATCATCCAAGCGTGCTTTCATATGGATAGACTTCTGTTAAGCCAACTAATCATTTATCAAAATCAAAACAAGATGAAGGGTAGGTACATTTTACGTTTCATTCCGATAAGTCTGTCTTAACCACCTACCAGGTTATTAACGGGCTTCCCTGGTGGTGCAGAGGTTAAAGTGTCTGCCTGCAAGGTGGGAGACCTGGGTTTGATCCCTGGGTCAGGAAGATGCCCTGGAGAAGGAAATGGCAACCCACTCCAGTATTCTTGCCTGGAGAATCCCATGGACGGAGCAGCCTGGTGGGCTACAGTCCACAGGGTGGCAAAGAGTCGGACACCACTGAGCGACTTCACTTTCACCAGGTTATTAAGAGCTTAATATAGAGTAAAAAGGAAAAGCACATTTTCTAGACCCTGTCCTCATGACAGTTCACAATCTTATTATGAAGTAAAATTTTCATATATGTTTTAATTAACAACAGTCAATAAAGTCTTACATTGACTATAATTAAGCATTATTGTTCGTGAGATGAGCCCTGGACTATACAGAAAGCAGGATGTATTGATTAGAGAACGTCTCCTTAAGAAAGGAAAAAGGTCAGTGGTACCTAAATAATAATTATTGTATTAACAATAAATACTCCACCTATTAATTAATATAGGGGCTTCCCTGATGGCTCAGTGGTAAAGAATCAGCCTGTCAATGCTGGAGATGTGAATTCAATCCCTGGGTCAAGAAGATCCCCTGGAGAGAGGAATGGCAACCCACTCCAGTATTCTTACCTGGAAAATCCTATGGACAGAAGAGCCTGGCAGGCTGCAGCCCATCGGGTCACAAAGAGTTGGACATGACTGAGCACCCTAACCATTAATTAATATGCCTACAATACCTGTTTCCTGGCGGTGGTGGTTTGCTCGCTAAGTCATGTTTGATTCTTGCGAATCAACGGACTGCAGCCCGCCAGACTCCTCTGTCCATGGGATTCTCCAGGCAAGAATAATGGGATGGCTTGCCATTTTTTCTCCAACCTATTTCCTAGACAAGGCTAAATGAGATTAAATATCTTTGCCGAGGTTGTATAATTAGTGCTTGATGGAGTCAGAATTTAAACTTAGATGTGTTTGACTGGAGCCCTGTTTCTTAACACTTGTTCCTTCATAGTTAACTCTGACTGAGAAGTTTTATAGACTGAGAAAAAGGCCTGTGGAAAACCACAGTCAATCCCATAAAGGCTAAACATAGGTTAAATAAGTTCCTTTGTCAGATTCGCCTGAGCAGAGAGCAAGGTTGATGTCAGCAAGTTGCTGAAACCTAATGAGATCTGTAAGGATTTCGGAAAATTTTGCATGCTTAGATGGCAATCTGGGACAGACTGTCAGAGATGAGGAAAAACTATTACACATTTAACTTAATGTTTTAGGACAAGACCAACATTGGATTAAAAAAGCATAATTGGGTGGGGAGTGAAGAGAGATTTGGGTAGAGCAGTCAGGTAGTAAGATGATTGCTATAAACCAGATATCAGATGATAAGGAAAATGACAGAAGGGAAGCTGGAAAACAAAGATGACAGTTTTTAATGGTAGATTGGCCGAACAGGCTAATTGGAAAACCTAAGAATTTAAACCTTATGTTCTAAGTGATTTTGAAATGTACATAATAATTGCAATAATCTGAAGGAAGATTGTCCAAAGTTAATAAGGCAGTTGGTTTCAGAGATTGTGAATTTAAGGCATTCTTTCTTTCTTTCCAACTATGTCCACCTCCTGATCTTAAACATGTGATCAGCTCCGTCTACTTTATCCCGTCTTATTTGTTTTATCCTTTTTCATGATAGCTCTGGCCATCTCACCATAGCCCTTTGGCAAGTATTGAGCTTCCCAGGTGGCTCAGTGGGAAAGAATCCATTTGCCAATGCAAGAGATGCAGGTTGATCCCTGGATTGGGAAGATCCCCTGCAGGAGGAAATAGCAGCCCACTCCAGTATTCTTGTCTGGAAAATTCCACGGATGGAGGAGCCTGGTGGGCTACAGTCCATGGTGTCACAAAGAATCAGACGTGACTGAGCATGCGCGCCAATGGCAAGGCGAGCCTCCCTGCGCTCATTACCTTCTGAATCACTTCCCTGAGGTCTATTGTGTTTTGCTACAAGGAACCTTCTTTCTAAAACCTGTCTCAAAGTGTATCATCTTTCTGCTGAAAGTTTAAAAAATAAGTTTAAAAAAGTTTAAAAAACCTTTATTCACTGTCTTTTATTGCCTTACTTTACTTGGTATGGCATTCAGAATTAGAACAACCATAGTTTATTATCTAAATTTGATAATTGGGAGGCAGAAAGTGACATATTAATAATTGCATGCTCAGTCGCTCAGTCATGTCTGACTCTTTACAATCCCTCGGGCATGGCCCACCAGGCTCCCCTGTCCGAGTAGTTTTCCAGGCAAGAATACTGGAGTGGGTTGCCATTTCCTTCTCCAGGGGATTTTCCAGACCCAGGGATCAAGCCCTCATCTTCTGCACTGGCTGGTGTGTGCTTTACCACTGATCACTGAGACAAAAGTGTGTGGCTGTGCTTAGCACTCTAGCCACATTTTCTTCCAGTTGCATTTCATGAATGAGCAATGGCTGAGTGCTGAGTGAACAGCCCCTGTTCCAAAGGTCCCCGAACTGTGCTGTTCACAGCTGTACTTGTTTTCCCTAATCTACTGCTCAACACACCATATGGGCTCAATGACTGTTTGCAGAAGGAAGAAAGCAAGTGGAAAGCAAACCCTGAGTAAATCAAAGCATTTCAGAACTGTTGTAGTGTGCTGTGTTTGCTGAAATGAAACAGAATTTAAGGTCTAGCATCTTTGGGAAGAGGAAACATGGAGAGCCAAAGGGAGGCACCAGGAACCTGGAAGAGGGAGGTAGAAAGAGGCAGCCCCAGAGTCAGACCTTTGCTTTATAACTTAGGAAAGGGCAGATGCTGGGAGTGTTGAATTCAAGAGCACTTTTCCAAAAGACTCCACTTATCAATGTATAGATTTTTACCAATAGTAATGATCTCGAGTGCCCTTGGCCAGCAATGGCTCACAGAGAGGGGCTTGGGTTCCCAACCAGAAACTGAAGCCGGGTCTCGATGGTAAGAGCACCAGATCCTAGCCACTAGACCAGTGGTCAGGGACAAGGGCCCTGGCCCTTTGACTTTGCAGAAAAGAATTTCCACAAAGACAGGAAACAATGAAGCAAGTAAAGTGTTTATTAAGAGGAAAAGAGTACAATATGTGTGGATATAGACACTCAGTGTCAGACTTTATTTTGGGGGGCTCCAAAATCACTGCAGATGGTGATTGCAGCCATGAAATTAAAAGACGCTTACTCCTTGGAAGACAAGTTATGACCAACCTAGATAGTATATTCCAAAGCAGAGATATTACTTTGCCGGCTAAGGTCCGTCTAGTCATATGGTTTTTCCAGTGGTCATGTATGGATGTGAGAGTTGGACTGTGAAGAAGGCTGAGCACTGAAGAATTGATGCTTTTGAACTGTGGTGTTGGAAAAGACTCTTGAGAGTCCCTTGGACTGCAAGGAGATCCAACCAGTCCATTCTGAAAGAGATCAGCCCTGGGATTTCTTTGGAACGAATGATGCTAAAGCTGAAACTCCAATACTTTGGCCACCTCATGTGAAGAGTTGACTCATTGGAAAAGTCTCTGATGCTGGGAGGGATTGGGGGCAGAAGGAGAAGGGGACGACCGAGGATGAGATGGCTGGATGGCATCACGGACTTGATGGACGTGAGTCTGAGTGCACTCTGGGAGTTGGTGATGAACAGGGAGGCCTGGTGTGCTGCGATTCATGGGGTCGCAAACAGTCGGACACAACTGAGCAACTGAACTGAACTGAGACACTCAGGCAGACTCAGAACGAGAATCCTTGCAAGTCTGAATCACTTACATGGGGCTTTTCTTCCAGGTTTCCCTTGGCAAATCATTTTGATTTGCCTAGTTCACAGTCTATTTATTTGCTATATCTCAGGACCCTTCTGAAGAAGGCAATGGCACCCCACTCCAGTACTCTTGCCCTGCAAATCCCCTGGATGGAGGAGCCTGGTAGGCTGCAGTCCATGGGGTCGCTAGTGGTCGGACATGACTGAGTGACTTCACTTTCACTTTTCACTTTCATGCATTGGAGAAGGAAATGGCAACCCACTCCAGTGTTCTTGCCTGGAGAATCCCAGGGACGGGGGAGCCTGGTGGGCTGCTGTCTGTGGGGTCACACAGAGTCGGACACAACTGAAGCGACTTAGCAGCAGCAGCAACAGCAGCACCCTTCCATGTGTGTGCATGCATCTCTTAGCCAAGATGGATCCTACCGCAAAGACATATGGGTTGATCACCCCTTGACTTTGCTCCCACTTTGACCTCTAAGGAGCCTTTCTGCACACGTGCAGTCAGGGACGTCTCCTGACTTCAGGAATGAGAAATATGTGGTCTGGACAGGGCCCAACCTCCTCACTTAATTGCCCTGCTAGGAATTTTG
Organism: Procapra przewalskii; assembly: GCA_006410515.1. Lineage (NCBI taxonomy): Eukaryota > Metazoa > Chordata > Mammalia > Artiodactyla > Bovidae > Procapra > Procapra przewalskii. The sequence goes on along the minus strand of SJYF01000483.1, from coordinate 2,023,920 downwards.
TCCATAGGGGATGAATCTCCAGTGCTTTACCCTGTGTTGGGGTGAAGGGCCATCTACCTCCTGTCTCAGTAGTTCTTAGTTAAATACTGTCAAATCCCTCATAAAGTCAGTGTAGAGCTATTTTTAAAGTTTTCACAACAGTGTTTTAGAAGTTCCAGCTATAGAGGAGGAATGTCAGTGTCCATTCTGCGCTACTGAAATCAGGTGCATTCTCTATGAGAAAAGAAAATGTGCTAGGAGCAAGGAAGCAAAAAGGAACATGAAGAAAACCTACAACCTAATTACATAAGTGTCATTTTTTTTTTCTTACAAAAACTAGATTTAATGTAATTAAAGCACTTGTAACAAAATGAAGCAGGGGCATTTCTTTCCTTTTTTCCTGAAATAAAGGAAGGTTAGCAATCACATGCTGTTTGTAGGAAATTTATAGTACATACGCAAAAATGTGTCTGTGTATGTGTTTGTCTGTGTGTTGGGTGGAGGGGGACAGATTTTCTCTGATCTCTTAGCTGATAGACTGACAATGCAGTCAATATTCATGACCTTTCAGTTAAGTCCCTTACAGTAAGGAGATATCTGTAACTAAGTATAAACGAAATATTCTTCAATGCTCATGAGCCCCTGTTTTAAGTAAACATTACATTTATTCAACAATTTATTGAGTTGTTTTAGACCTTTTCCCAACTCTAATGGCATAGCAGGAACTTAATGTCTTTGTTAGGTCAGAAAGAATGCTTGTGGACTAAAAATCAAATTGTGAGTTTACTTGTAGAAAAAAGAGGGCTCATTCTAACTTGAGGATATGCTCCTAATCAGCAGTTTGGTAGCATTTGGTCTGTATCTGGGGCATGGATCTCGGGAGGCCCTTTTTTGGGTGTTGAGCTCATGCAGGATATTTCTTTCCAGCCATCTATGAGCCTTCCTGTGAAGCATACAAACACCTGGGCCAGACCTCAAATTACTACTGGATAGATCCTGACGGCAGTGGACCGCTGGGGCCTCTGAAAGTCTACTGCAACATGACAGGTAACTATGCCCTATTTATGTTTCATGAAGATTGCTTTGCTATATGTTGAGAATGAATAGCACTATTGATGTTTGTTTCTCCTGTGTTGTGTTCTTGTCAATACATGAATGAAGCTAAATACTGCTGGGTTTGTTAGGCTAAATGGTGAAGTATAGTTGGATACTGAGTTTGTTTTTTATTTTTAAAGTCTACCTTGTGATTTGAACAGTTAATAATTAGCATTTAAAAAAATCAGCACATAAAGGAAAAACTATAAAGTGAAACTGAAAGGTTGAAGTCCACAGAAAGAACTAGCCCATGAAGAAGCCGCCACAAGAACCTAGACTGGGGAAGCTTGGTGTCACCTGTCACACCACTCACACTGAACGTGGGAGAGGAAGCTCAGAGGCCGCTCCAGGCCCTCCTCTACACCAGAGTGATTCAGTTATACACGTATGCATCCTTTTCACATTCAGTGATGCTGACTCAAAGGACATGAGCTTGAATAAACTCTAGGAGTTGGTGATGGACAGAGAAGCCTGGCGTGCTGCAGTCTGTGGGGTCGCAGAGTCTGACGCGAGTGAACTGAAATGAACTGAATACCATAGGACCTTGTTTGCTCATTCTTTGAATTCCAGCTTGCATCTGCTAATCCCCAACTGCCAATTCATCCCACCCCCAACCTCCTCCCACTTGGGAACCACAAGTCTGTGCTCCGTGTCTGTGAGCCTCTTTCTGTTTTGTAGATAAGTTCATTTGTGCCATATTTTAGATTCTACATACAAGTGATATATGGACTTATTTCACTTAGTTTGATAATCGTTAGGTCTGTCCATATTGCTGCAAACAGCATTCTTTCATTCTTTTTCTGTGGCTGAGTAATTACTATCCTGTATGTGTACTGTATCTTCTTCATCCATTCATCTGTCAGTGGACATTGAGCTTGCTTCCGTGTCTTGGCTATTGCGAATAGTGCTGCTGTGGACATAGAGATGCATGTATCTCTTTGAATTATGGTTTTGTCCAGACATATGCCCAGGAATTGGATTGCTGGACCATATGGCAACTCTATTTTTAGCTTTTTGAGGAAACTCTATACTGTTTCCCATAATGACTGCACTACCCTTACATTCCCACCAATAGTATCGAAGGTTTTCCTTTTCTCCACACCCTCGCCAGCATTTGTTACTTGTAGATTTTTTAATGATGGCCATTCTGACCAATGTGAGGTGGTCTCTGTATTATTTATTAAACAATATATAAAATCTACATCATCTAAAAGATAAAATGCAGTTAAAATATGTAATGGACACAGAAACAAGAAAAAAATGTGAATTTCTTCATAGACTCTGTGAAAAGGAAAAAGAATATTTAAGAGCACCTCTAGGATCCTTTTTCTAGGTTTTGCCATTCATATATATACTATTTTGTCAGAAATTGTGTCGTGTGAGAATAAATTGATACCGTAAATGCCTTCATGGTGTTCACAACTTATAATAAAAACAAGCGCTAAAAAAGTAAACTAATATAAGTAATTTTTCTGCAGAGAAAAGTAATGGAATTGTGAAGAATGATTTATTTTGGATAGAACATTTGAAAAAAAGGAAAACCTCCCTAGGAAGCAACATTTTAGCCAAAATGTAGCATATGGATGAAGACAAGGCATTCAGAAAGGTGAGGAAGGAAGAGAAGCCCTGAAAATTTACACTCCGAGGCATGAGAAAAGTCATTTTCTTCTAAGGAACTGAAACCCAAGTGACTGAAGCATACTAAGACTGTAGGGGCCCAAAATGAAGTGGAGGAGACAGGCAGGAGCAGAGCAGATCAGGAAGTAAGGACGGTGGTACTGGGGGGAAGAAAATATTTTTATTTTTTTAATTGTATTTCACCGTCGTTGATGGGAAACTATGGAAAGGTTTTAAACAGGGGAATGAGTGGGTCTCAATCAAAACTACTGAGGCAGGAGGTAGATGGGCCCCCGAGGGTAAAGCAAGTGGAGGTTCATTCTCTATTAACAGCAACCCCCACGAGAAGAGCAGGACAATTGAAGGAGGAGGACGGGCCTGCTCGGACCACATATCTCTCATTTCCCAAGTCAGGAGCCCTCCCCCACCACACGTGCACGGAAAAGGCTCCTTGCAGGCCAAAGGGGAGTGATGTCAAGGGATGTTCTACCCAGATGCCTCTTTGGTAGAGTCCAGCTTGGCTAACAGATATGTGCGCACACATGGGAGGATCCTGAGGTACACAAAATATGGACTATGGACCAGGCAAACCAAAATGATTGGCCAAAGGAAAACCAGAAGAAATGACCCATAAAAGTGACTCAAACTGCCATGAGGGTGTGACTCAGCAGCTCTCTGACTGGGAACCCAAGCCTGGCTCCAAGCTGTTGCAAGCCGAGGCCACCCTAGATCAATACCAAGATCAATACCACTTTGAGTACCACGAATGACAGGCTGAAAGCGCCGCAACCAGTTCTGAAGCTATAGTAAAGGTCCAGGGAAGAAAACATGCTTCTTTGGACTTGGGTGGTGATAGTTTAAGTGATGAATAAGGGATGCGTTTCAGATGTATTTTGAAGATAGTACTGTCAGCAAAGACCCCGATGCTGGGAAAGATTGAAGGCAAAAGAAGAGGGAGGAAATGGATGAGATGGTTAGACAGCAACACTGGCTGAATAGACACGAATTTGAGCAAACTCCAGGAAATGGTGAAGGATTTGTGAAGGATGGGAGAAGGATGGTTAAAGAGAGTTATCAAGAATAACTCCTGAATATATGGATTAAGTAACTCAATGAATTATAGTGCCATTTTGGAGACATGCAAAATAAAGGAAAGAACAGATTTAGAGGAATTTCAAGAATTCAGTGTTGACCTATTTAAATATGAAGTGCTATATGCCATCTCAGTTGACATGCAAATTTTACAGTTGAATAAGCCCTGAAAAGATGTTTGGGTTAGAGATTAAAATGTGCTAATTGTTAGCATATGAATATATGAGAAATGATAATATCACTTAAGAGGATTGTAAACTGGGAAAAGGCATCCCAGTAATGTAGTCCTAGGAACTCAGTAGATAGATCAGATTTCTAGTGATGAAATATTCTTTCTTTGTGCCAAGAATTTAGTAAGTGGAGGAAAAGTGTCTAAGAGAATTCTGGGGACAAATGGGTCATCCATGTGGATGCTGAATTGACTGCTTGGATCCTAAAATTTATAAAATAGATTGGGAGGATGGAGAATGACTCTGAATCAATGGAAATGTATATAATGACTGAGAAAGGCCCCATGGTCCTTCTAGGTTAGACTCCTGCCACCCTCCATGCACCCCACCTCTTGTTTGTAAAAAAGCTTTACCTCCCATGCCTTCCCTTAGTTCCAAAGAGCAAATTTAATCGGAGAAATGACAAAATGCAGAAACAAAAGAAAATAGTCAAGCAAACAAAATAAGAATAGTTTCAGTTCAGTTCAGTCCAGTCTTACAGTCATGTCCCACTCTTTGCGACCCCATGAATGCAGCACACCAGGCCTCCCTGTCCATCATCAACTCCCAGAGTTTACTCAAACTCATGTCTATTGAGTCCATGATGCTGTCCAACCACCTCATCCTGTTATCCCCTTCTCTCGCCTTCAATCTTTCCCAGGATCAGGGTCTTTTCAAATGAGTCTGCTCTTCACATCAGGTGGCCAAAGTATTGGAGTTTCAGCTTCAGCATCAGTCCATCCAATGCATATTCAGGACTGATTTCCTTTAGGATGGACTGGTTGGATCTCCTTGCACTCCAAGGATTCTCAAGAGCCTTCTCCAACACCACAGTTCAAAAGCATCAGTTCTTCGGTGCTCAACTTTCTTTATAGTTTAGCCTTAAAATAAAGCCAAGAACATTTAGTTGTTTTTCAAGAGCTATAGATAATATCCTGAGCCACCTCCGTGAGTTATTTTGCAGATACTAAAACCTGCAGCAGATGGAAAAAGTTAACTGCATGCTGACCATTAGTATCTATATCCCAGACAAGTTGTAACAAAAGGATGATAATTGAGATTCCCAAAACATCACTGTGTAGGCTTACCATCCACCAGTCAGAGAACTGTGCAGGAGCTGGTCATGCACCACACCCCTAATGTTGCCTTTAAACATTTCTTACCTGAAAGCCATTGAGGAATTCAGGTTTTTTTGAACATAAGCTGCCCGTACTCCTTTCTTGGTGCCTTGCAATAAACACTGTACTTTCCTTCACTGCAATCCAGTGTCAGTAGACTGACTTTGCTACATATTCAGTGAATGGACACAAGTTTGGTTTAGTAACAAAACACTTGAAATTTGGTACTAGGGAAAAGGAAGCAATTGATGATCCTCTGTTTTTAAAGAATGGCTTTGGCAACTGGGAATGGATGTTCCAAAGGAGGCCCACACAATAAGAGAGGAAAACAAATCAGAAAGTCACTGTTATAATTCAGGGGTTGAAACTGAGATTTAAGGTGGAGGCCGTCAGGTAAAGGAGAATATTGATTTGATAGATATTTAGAAAGTTGAGTTGACCAGACTGTAGCTGGTGAGATTGGAGTTGAAAGTAATTCCCAAGTTTCTGCCTTGGGAAACCCATACGTTAGAGTACAGAAGAGCAGGGATGGGTCAAGAAAAGGTGGGACTCTATGTTGCCTTCAGCAGCTGTAAATCAGCCTGTTTAGAGCTGCACTGTGGGCATATACTGTACAGATTCCCGAAGACTTTGAGCCCAATTAATCTCTCTGTCTCAGTTTCCTTGCAAATAGAGTAGGAATTGGAATGAGTTGATCTCTACACTGCCTTCTATTCTTAAAAAAAAGAAAAATTCTATTATTGCTATGAAACATGAAAGAAAAATATCACTATTCACATAATTTAGAGACAAAATCCTCCTGCCTCAAACAAGCTTGAATTTACTCATTTCTTGGCCATGTTTGACATGAATTGGCACTCTTCATTTTTTGTCATAAAGCACTTATTCTACCATGCAGTTCTCCTTTTGACTATCTGTACTTCATTGCTTCATCACTTGGAAATTAGGGGGTGCCCTAAATGACACATCTCAAGTTCTCATTTGACACTAAGGAGAGAATGTATTCACTGAATCTTTTGTAGAAGAATCTATCATTCTGTCCAAGTCAAAGCCTGGTTTCCTTTTTAAGACCTTATGGCACATTATAAAACGTGGTCATTGGTATCCTCACCCACCCTCTCAATTTCTACTCTCTCTCTGAAAATTTGGTGTCATAGATATAATTTTTAATGAATGTATATTAGCATATATTTATAATATTTACCTCTTTCATTTGAATACGTTTCTAACACTTCAGCTTCTTATTTCTATTTTCTTAAGATGCTTATCAACATCTTCTAGAAACACTGAGTTTTTGTGTTTAAAGCTTCATTTAGTTCTCTCTTCCCAGTGATTAATAATATCAGTAGTAAATAAAGCCAGATCCAGCCATTATCCTTGGAAAATTACTGCTTATCCTTAAATCAAAAACTGTGCTTTCCTCAATATTCTATCCTCAAATTCATCTTTATAACTCTTTGCATTCATATTTAATTTTTTTAAAATTAAGTAAACATCTGTGCTATTTGATGTGATGTTTAAAGCCCAAGTAAGGAATACCTCCTGCATTCTTCCTAGCACTACTTTTGTGGTTTTATCAAAAAACCATTAAGCTTGTTTACATAATTTGTGCTTTATAAAGCCCTGGGATTTAGGTGATCAAATTCTATTATCCTCTATAATGGTAAAAGCTGTTCATGTCTTTTTAGACTAATATTTATAGAGAGCTTGTTACTCAAGTTCCTAAGCACTTGCACTCAGTAATATAATTTTTTTTATCGCATGCCNNCCTCTCAGAAGTTTCCATAGTGCAGTGTAGGGGGTGGGAGTGGCAATGGGCTGCTGGGGTGGGACTCTTGGGCTCTAGTAGAAAGAATCATGAACCTGCCCCACACTCTTTGTTGCCATCACCCCCCACCTACCCCTCAGCGAAGCAAAGCAGTTCCTTCTCTTTTTTTCTACTTTCAATAGCACCAATTTATTATATCATTGTTTTCATGGGTCAAGACTCTGGCACATGTTAGCAAGGTTGACTGCTCAGGGTCTCACAGGCTGAAATGAAGGGGTCAGCAGGGCTGTGAGCTCATCTGAGGTTTGGCATCCTCTTCCACGTTTGTACAGGTTGTTGACAGAATTCAATTCCTTCAGGTTTTAAGACAGAGGGTCCCATTTTCTTGTTGGCCATTTGGCTGTGGCTTGCTCCTAGAGGATGCTCCCAGCCATGCATCCTTCTCATGTCATGGCAAGGGGAGAATCTCTGACCTCTAGACTCACTTTCAAGAGGGCACGTGATTAGGCCATGCCTCGTAATCACCCAGTATAATACTCGTTTGATTAACTCACGTCAACTAGGGGCCTTACTGACACCAGCAAAATCTCTTCACCCTTTTTGTTTGTTTGCTTGCTTTGTTTTTTGTACCGGCTAGTAATTTTATTTTATTGAGGGATAATTGCTTTATAATGTTGTGTTAGTTTCTGCTGTACAATGAAGTGAATCAGCAATATGTATCCCCTTCCTTGTGAGGGCCCCTCCCCACCCCACTCATCTAGGTCATTACAGAGCATACAGCACCTTTGCTGTATAGGGTAACATAGTCGCAGTTACACTTCTCACCCACATTCAAGGAATAGGATTAGGGAGTATACACCAGGGTTTGGAAATGCTGGGGGAATACTTTGTATTCTTTTTCCCACTCTGTATACTATTCATAATTCCAGCTACATAGAGTCTTACCTATTGAGTAACAGTGCCGGACTTTGTAAAAAATTAAGGTTTATTATTTATTACTTGTGGTTTTAATCATATTGTTCAAAGTAGGAAAACTTGAAAATATAGATAAGCAAAAATAAAAATTGCTTACCAGCTGAGATTAGAATTACTAACAGGTTAAGTGATGTGTGATAAGATTTTATATTTTATGCTTATAGTTATATATATAGTATTGAGGGAAAACTAAATGCTGAGCACTATTCTAAATGGATCAGATACACTGACTCATCTAATAATTCACAACAACGGCATGGAATATGTAATATTACTCTTATTCCCATTTTTGGGTGAGGAGACTAAAGCTCACGGAAATTAAGTCCTAAGTTACACATCTAGTGGGTTATGGAGACAGACTTCCGTGTGATCTGGAGCCAGAGTTCATAGCTGCTGTGTGTATGCACATGTGTGTGCACGTATGATGTATGTGTGTGAATGCCCGAGTGTGCGTGTTACTCATCCTCATGGCCAGATGTGTGCATACTCCTCATTTTGGATTCTGTAGTCTTATTTAAATGTGATTTCTGAAACGAGCATCTCTTATTCATGCTTTTTCATTATCATTAAAACTTCCTTACGTAACTCTAATTCATTATCTGTGATAGGACAGCATTTTTGATATAAACTATTTATTTCTTAATTGCCCTGCTGATGCCTTGGGGTTTTTAATCAGAGAACACATTTTAAATGAAATCAGTTTATAAGCCATTAAGCAGTTATTATCAATTTTAGCTCTTAATTCAGCCAGGAGTATTTTACTTAATACAAATTTCTGAGAGCTTTTATAGAATAACTTTTGTATTTCTTGTGTGCATGGGTTGATTATTCCTTAAGTTTGAAGCCTGACCTTTTTTTTCTTGTTATAGAGTTGCTATACATTGCTGTCTCAGTTTCTGCGGTACAGCAAAGTGAGTCAGCTTTACATATACATGGAAAGCTACTCAGTGCTCTGTGGTCACCTAAATGGGAAGGAGATCCAAAAAAGAGGAGATATATATGCCCGAGTTTTAGGACGATTTAAATCCTATTCCCAATGTCTAGTTACTTTTTCAGTGTAAAATGTTAAACTGAGTCTAGCAAAATCTGGCTTGAGAAGGTAATGAGATTGAATGGAACTGTGTTGGATGTCATCAGTAATATTTAATATGATTGCAGTGCCTCATTCCCTGTTCTTGCAAGGAAACTGGCTAGAAGTGAAGACACGTGCAGCTTTCTTCTTCTCTTCGAAAGCTTATTAGCATCGCAGGCCAGGCAGGACAAGGCCGCTGCCCCTTCGTGTTCCTGGAGTGCCGTGCACTGTCTGTCTGATGTATCCACATTTTAAAACATAAGCCTCAAAACACTGTCTTCTTCCATTTCATTCCCTCCACTCATTTTTACTTTTTCTCATCACAGGCACTTGCCCTCCTCTTTCTGTCTCCTAACCCAAGCCGCTTCCTCTGCTGTTGACATTAACCCGCACGTAGAATAGTTCTCTGTCTTCTTTCACATCATCGCCTTTGCGTAGACTTCTCACAAGCTGTCTTTGTTATAAACCTTTGTAATCACTCAGCAACTCCTGCTTCATGCGCTCAGCTATTTCAGTTCCTCACAATCAGTATAAATCTTTGAATTCAATTCTGTTCCTACAGCTTCAATTGAAAATCTAGGAACCAACTCAGTGATCAAACGCAGCCTGAAAGGAGAGCTCGTCTCTGTAACTGATCACCCACCCGCCCAAGACTCCCATTCAGGCTCACACTCCTGTTCCACGGGTGACTTCCACCTGCCAAAGCTCCTTTGAAATCTCTCCATTGTGTGTCAGTCACAGTGATAGGTTAATACTAAGAGTCCTCAAGTGGTTTTCAAACTTTGAATCAAGGAAGGGAGAGGGGAGCTGCAGGAGGTCGGGTGAAGCCCCCGCCGCCAGATAGGACCCAGGAAGGGAAGGCAGGGCACCACATGAAATCAAGACGGAGTGGTCTTCGATCTGAAACAGGCAGCTCAGCAACCTCGGAGCCTCCAAAATGGTACCCTGAAGGCAAATGCCCCACCTTCAAACTTTTTTACACACCGGCCAGAGCAGTATTTTAAACACACTGCATTTTTGGTGCTTTGAAAGCACTGTCTTGGCTGTGCAATTTCAAAACCTGCTCAGAAACGGAGAATGGCTTCACACTGTCTATGACGATGGACTACTATTTGGCTTCCTCTGTCATTTGGGGTCTGAAACTCCAGTCTAGTGTACAGATATCCGCTTGTACATCTGGCAGGTGGAAAGGAAAAAAAAAAAGCCTTTGTAAAATCCAGTTAAATCAGCTCAAAGTGCAAGAATAACCGCACACTTACTCAGTAGGAATTCCTCCCTTCTGACTAAACTTAAAGCCACTATGCCTGAACTCCTATCTTTCCAATCCCTAGGTTTCCCAGTTGGCTGAGTCACCTTTCATTCCTTCTCAGTAAATGAATTTCCATTTCAAAAGATTCCTGCAATTTTAGCAAGAGAATCTCATGTAGCAACTGGTCTGTCTGTTTATCTTTCCTCTTAGTCTAACTGATGCAACTGAGAAACTTAAATAATAAACTATACCTAGGAGAAGGCAGTGGCACCCCACTCCGGCACTCTTGCCCTGCAAATCCCATGGATGGAGGAGCCTGGTGGGCTGCAGTCCATGGGGTCGCTGAGAGTTGGACACGACTCAGTGACTTCAGTTTCACTTTTCACTTTCATGCATTGGAGAAGGAAATGGCAACCCACTCCAGTGTTCTTGCCTGGAGAATCCCAGGGACGGGGGAGCCTGGTGGGCTGCCGTCTCTGGGGTCGCACAGAGTGGGACATGACTGAAGCGACTCAGCAGCAGCAGATCATGACATGGTGCCTGAACTGGCAAATATTGGAGTCCTGCTTCTGGGATTGATTTAAGCAGAAGCCCTAAACTTCATCATGCCCAGCGTAAGTGACACCACATGACAGCGCTTGTTTCATTTATGACAAGTGACACAATAACTCTGAAAAAAGGTCTACCTGTGAATGAAGTTGTCAGAAATCTTCTTGTGGTATTTATGGACAGAGGAGGTTGTTAGGGCTGAGCCTTCCCTCACATAATCATTAATCTCATATACTGTTTCTACTCATATGTTTGAACAAAGTCAGCATTGAAAAACAAGACTGTATAAGAACTTACTAGATCCTCATCACGATCATCATTACAGTCATTCCTCTTTTTTTGATGTATGTGTGCCCTCAGCCACTTCAGTGGTGCCCAACTCTTTGTGGCCCTCTGGGCTGTAGCCTGCCAGGCTCCTCTGTCCACTGAATTTCCTAGGCAAGAATACTGGAGTGGGTTGTCATTTCCAGGAGATCTTCCCAACTCAAGGATCAAGCCTGCATCTCTTGCCTCTCCTGCATTGGCAGGAGGATTCTTTACCACTGGAGCCACCTGGGAAGCCCTTTTAGATGTATGAATATGTATACTTTATTTTCTCTTCACTGGAACCATGTTTGCCCCTTCCGTCTCTAAGCTCGCTTGGTTCGCCTGTAGGTGTCAGGGCTGAGAGATGGTAGTGTACTTTTGACCGGTGAACTAATGCACTAGCTCCGAGGCCCCCAACCTTCTTGGCACCAGGGACCCATTTCAGGGAAGACAATTTTTCCACAAACAGTGTAGTGGGGAGGGCTTGGGGATGATTCAGGTGCATTACATTTATTGTGCCCTTTATTTCTACTATTATTACATCAGTGCCATCTCATCAGGTGTTAGATCTTGAATTTTATTAGTGCATTATCGCTGCAAGCCAAGTACAGAGTAGAATCCAACATATTTAAAAGACTGTAAAATAATAGAGGATGTCTTGCTGATGTTTCCCGTTGCTCCCATCCAAACTGCTTGCCGTCTCTATCTGGGGCATCCTATCATCATGAAATCTCCCCTCACCCACCTGCATTTATTCACCCAACAATTTCCTCATCTCCCACTAGGTCAGACCTCATGCTTCCCATTTCCTATATCTTTTCCATGTTAATTTAAACCCTCATTTGGGGGTAGCACATTTTCTGACAGTTTCTCGATCCTTTCATACAACCTATCCTTCTCCCTATAAATTAGAAGAACTTTCTTTCATTCCCCAATATTCTGAAATTTCACAACAGGCGTTAGAATAGGTCTCTTTCATCCTTGGGCTAGGTGCTTACTTTCACACTGGCAACTCCTCAAATTTCCTTTTATTTTTCTATTCATGATTGATTTCTCTGTTTTCTCCCTTTAGAACGATTTTCATCCTGGAACAAAAGAGCTCCTTTTTGTTCTTTGGAAGTTCCATTTTAATAGCATGCTGTTCTTCATATCTGCAGACTCTTTACTGTATCTTAAGGATAATAACATTTTTTCCTTTCCCTCAGTTTTTTCTGAATTCCTTTATTCTGCTCATTTTCTCTCCTTTTTGGGTGTCCTGAAATCTCCTCCGTTACCTGCAGATTCCTAATAATTACTAGCTATGTGTTTATTGTTAAGAGTTAGAGGGCCTTGTTGATTTTGAACTTCACTCTTGGTTATAGCATCACGGACTCAATGGACATGAGTTTGAGCAAAATCTGGGAGATGGTGAAGGACAGGGAAGCCTGCCAAGCTGTAGTCCATGGGGTTGCAAAGAGTCAGACATGATTTAGCGACTGAACAACAACTTCCTTAGAGTGGTCATGTGTCCTGTATGCTCAATATAATCCCATCTTAATTTTTTTGCCCTGATGTAGCTATAAATAGCTCTCCCTTTTACTTTCAATACTGTCCTAGTTTGAATATGTCTATGCATTTATCATATATATTTATGAATGTATACATAAATATACTCTGACTTTACTAGAGTTTTAGAAGGGAAAAAGTTAGATGCCAGTCTTTATTCAACATCTTAACCAGGAATTCTCATATTCATTTGTAATTGTCTGATTTAATGCCTTAGAACCAGTTTTTTAAAACACAGTTTTAAATTAAAATGTTTAAATTTTAATATCAATTAATATTTCCTTATTTGTTTAAAAGATGTCATCATTTTAAACTATTTATTGTTGACTCTGTGTAAGAGGGAATGTGATAGATGCCTTCATCTGTTATAGTATTCTATCCATTTCATCTGTTCCTCACCATAACCTGGGGAGGTATTAGTATTCCAATTTTGAAGCCAGGTGAACTGAGACACAGACAGGTTTTAAAATTTTCCAAGCAGCTAATGAGTGTTTAAACACCTTATCGTCCATGGTGCATCTATAATACAGTTGACAGAAAGCTGTTTGCATAAAGAATATAGGTTTGAATGAGACCAACAACGAGAGAATGAGAGGCTTCCTTATCTTTTAGTGGCATAAATGTATCACTTTTTAACTTTTTAAGAACTTGAAACATTCTAGAAACCCTTGGTTCTTTTAACTAAAATAATAAAAATTACTATTACTATTCTTATTTAAAAGTTTTCTTTCCCTTTCCTGATTAACTAGCATCTAGGATGTGAGATGCAGTGTCTCTGCTGTTCATTCCTGAATCCAGCAGTGTCTGGTATATAGTTGGTACTAATAGATGCATTGTTCCAAACAGACCTGTGCCACTCTGGCTTTTTAGTAGATATAAGTAGCCACTATTAGTAAGAGGTAGATGAGTATGTCTGGGGTTTCCCAGGTGGCACTAGTGGTAAAGAACCAGCCCGCTAATGCAGGAGACTTAAGAGATACAAGTTTGATCCCTGGTCAGGAAGATCCCTGGAGGAGGGGATGGGAACCCACCCCAGTATTCTTGCTGGGAGAATCCCATGGTCAGAGGACCCTAGTGGGTTAGAGTTCATAGGGTCACAAAGAATCAGACACGACTGAAGTGACTTAGCGTGCACTCACGAGTAGGCCTAAGTAACTTCTCCATCAATCTCAGTTCTATGTAAGAAACAAGTGTGAGACAAAAGTCTGCCTCACCTACAGTCAGAAGGCAATGTTTATTAGCAACAGGCTCAAAAGTTGCCCTAACAACCCGTTCTTTAAATTTGAAAGCCCAAGCTCTCTATCCCATGAGTGTTTCCAACTTTTCCTTGTGTGGATGCTTCTCTCACAGAAAAGATGAAAAATTCTAGAAACAAGACTGAGTTTACTTTATAATCAGAATCAACCAGAATCCTCTGATTCAACTGATGAACTACTTAAGAAGCCAACGTTGCTCCTATGAAAAGTAAACGATAAGGGGCTTTCTAGAAGAGGGTGACAGAGGATGAGATGGTTGGATAGCATCAACAATGGACATAAGTTTGAGCAAACTCCAGGAGACTGTGAAGAACAGGGACACCTGGCATGCTATAGTCTGTGGCATCGCAAAGAGCTGGACACAGCTGAGTGACTGATCAACAACAACAAAGGCCTCCCTGGATTCCTTTATCCTTCTGATGCAAGAGTGGGCAGGAATCTCTATTTTAGCCAACCAATTTAGGTAAACCTCGGTAATCTCACCAATAAAAACACATCCCCCAAATCGTAACTAAAATTAAATTAATTTATGCTAATTAATAAGGCATGAAATACTAAGCAGTGATAAATCCACTTCTGAAATCTTGATTTTTTTTTAATGCTTACCGACCACCTATGTCATGTGTGTTTCTGCTTTGACCAGTCCTATGCCAACTCTTGGCTATAAACTATCTCATATACATGCAATTATATCAAACTATCTTTGTGGACCACAAAACACTTGAATAACCATCCAGGCCACCTACCAAAAATTTGTAAAACAAAGTTCTTTGACATAAGCTGTAAATTTGGGAAAAAAAACTTGCCAAAGATGGTTACTTTAACACTGTTCATATACTGGCTAAATGTAAATAAAGCATAGCTTTATGTCCTCAAAATAGTTATCATCAGCGATGTTTCTATGCTTACTCATCATAACCCTGGACCACTCCTTCTGGTTGTTAACTACAGTTCTAGGACAACATGGAAACCATTTTCCTTTACATTTGTTTTGTTCCTTTCTTTCTTCTTATGTCCTTATTTCCACAGCCTCCCCTACAATGTTCTCCTTTGCATAGAAGACAAGAGATTTGACATGACTTTAACATATTAATGTAACATTACCTCTCCCAGTGGTATTCCCATTACACAGAGAATAGCAAGCAGAATCAAAATATCAAGAAAGTTTCTTCAGACAGAACATTTTCAAATGTTCTCTAAGTCATTCCTGCCTGTGCATACAGAAAACAATAGCCAAAATGATTTTTAAAGACCTTCCATGGGAAGTTTTTGTTTGAGAGCTGGCAAGCCCTGTTTCTGTTACTAATTACTCTTGCCTTTGCTTCAACATCTATTTTACATCAGGTCCCTATTATTTCCTATATTCCATAAACAAACACTAGAGGAAGATGAAATCAGAGACAAAAAATCAAATTACATATTACATGGAAACAAAATATAAAGGAACATACTGTGCAATAGAATGATTACTCTCTCAGGGAAGAGCATCATCTATTATCTATCATAGTTCCACCACCACTACTCTCTCCAGCTTCTGTTTTCCCTTTGAAAATTCTAGATGCTATTTATTGAAATATTCAGTATCCCCATTATAATATTCATTTTTAATACTTGAAATCCTAATCTCCATTCCTTTGTGAAAGTAAAATACTGTGACTCTCATACAACTCTTGACTACTTCCTCCATATGGCAAAACATTGTGAGTGTGTGTGTATTTAGGGGTATCATCACTTCATGGCAAATAGATGGGGAAACGACGGAAACAGTGACAGACTTTATATTTTTGGACTCCAAAATCACTGCAGATGGTGCCAAAAAAGGTCCATCTAGTCAAAGCTGTGGTTTTTCCAGTAGTCATGTATGCATGTGAGAGTTGGACTATAAAGAAAGCTGAGCACCAAAGAATTGATGCTTTTGAATTGGGATGTTGGAGAAAACTCTTGAGAATCCCTTGGACTGCAAGGAAATCAAACCAATCAATCCTAAAGGAAATCATTCCTGAATGTTCATTGGAAGGACTGATGCTGAAGCTGAAACACCAATACTTTGGCCACTTGATGCAAAGAACTGATTCCCTAGAAAAGACCCTGATGCTGGGAAAGGTTGAAGGCAGGAGGAGAAGGGGACGACAGAGGATGAAAGAGTTGGATGGCATCACTGACTTGATGGAAATGAGTTTGAACAAGCTCCGGGAGTTGGTGATGGACAGGGACGCCTGGCTTGCTGCAGTCTGGGGTCACAAGGAGTCAGACATGACTGAGCGGCTGAACTGAACTGAAGAATCCTGAATGCTTAGAATCTTCTGTGAATGCTGGAATTTGTCATTATGTTGCTTGTCTGCACAATACAGTTATGGTTGTTGGTAATTACAATCCTGTTTAGATATTTTTGGGCAGTTCAGTTCAGTCACTCAGTTGTTTCCGACTCTTTGCGACCCCATGAATCGCAGCATGCCAGGCCTCCCTGTCCATCACCTACTCCCGGAGTTCACCCAGACTCACGTCCATCAAGTCCGTGATGCCATCCAGCCATCTCATCCTCTGTCGTCCCCTTCTCCTCCTGCCCCCAGTCCCTCCCAGCATCAGAGTCTTTTCCAATGAGTCAAC
>SJYF01000483.1:1979435-1998635 GCA_006410515.1 Procapra przewalskii | reverse complement strand
AAATTTATTCACCAAAGTTATATATATAGATAGATATAAAAATATATTTAATATGGGTAATATATTGTTTATTATATTTACTTATTCATGTATTTATAGATATGAATATATATCTAGCATTACTGTATAAGTAATATATAAGCTTAGATTATACAGTAATATATAAGCATAGATTATACAGTATACTGTATAATCTATGTATAAGCAATGAGAAGAGATAATTTAAGTCCAAACTATCAATTCAGTTCAGTCACTCAGTCATGTCCAATTTTTTACAACGCCATGGACTGCAGCACGCCAGACCTCCCTGTCCATCACCAACTCCCGGAGTTCACTCAGACTCATGTCCATTGAGTTGGTGATGCCATCCAGCCATCTCACCCTCTGTTGTCCCCTTTTCCTCCCACCTTCAATCTTTCCCAGCATTAGGGTCTCTTCAAATGAGTAAGTTCTTCACATCAACTGGCAAAAGTATTGGAATTTCTGCTTCAACATCAGTCCTTCCAATGAACATTCAGGACTGATTTCCTTTAGGATGAACTGGTTGGATCTCCTTGCAGTCCAAGGGACTCTAAAGAGTCTTCTTCAACACCAGTTCAAAAGCATCAGTTCTTCAGCACCCAGCTTTCTTTATAGTCCAACTCTCACATCCATACGTGACTATTGGAAAAACCATAGCCTTGACTAGATGGACCTCTGTTGGCAAAGTAATGTCCAACCTATGCATGCTTATTATCTTTTGTCCTTAATTGGCTTAGACTGGAAATAATTGACCACTTATTTTAAATTATTTTCTATGAAATTTCTCTTTTGTTTTACTCCTCTAAACAATATATATGTAGAATGAAAGAAAAGGAGAGAGATGGCGTCAGGGAGAGAAGGAGGTAGAAATATAAGTACCTATGACAGCATAATGTGTACATGCGTGTGGCCACTGGGCTGGTCACACAGCTGTGTAGCTTGTTCCCTGAACAAGGCAGCTGGACTAGTGAGTCAGAGCTGCAGTCAGTTCCGGCTCCACTCAGAAATGTGCCGGCTCATCGTCTGCACTTACAGGGTGAATGTGACCCTTCTTGAAGTCACACTCAGGTGCCACAAAGGCCTGGCCCACGTAGGAGAAGTGCACAGGCAATGCAGAGTCTAGAGTTACCGCTGCAGAAACTTAAGCTGCTGTGTTAACCATTACTATCTCCAAGCACATCATTTAAAATCCAATGGCACTTCCACGTGAAGGAACTTAATTGGTTGTTTTTTGCTGTTTAGAGTAGGCACTGCCAAATAAGAACCCAAAGGAATTTGGGCAGAAGCATCCCAAAGAAAGCAGTGAGAAAAAAGGCAAAAGGTGTTACAAGCTGGTATGCCTGCTCCCTCAGGGTCATCTGGGGATCTAGATGATGGGTATCTCTTTATTAAATATTCATTTTTTCCTGTGCTTTACAGCGTGTTGGGTCAATACTTGAGAATTAGCATATGACTAAAACATTTACAGTGTCTTTTCTGTTCAGAAGTGATGTTGGAATAAAACCCAGGTCTAGAGCTCTATTATATAGTGACAATTTCAGCTAGTTTTGCAAGACAAATTTCACACCCATGCCTTTGCAGCATGAAGTTGGCAAGCCTTTCTCACTGCGAACCTCATTAGCTGGTTACCACAGGCGCTGAATGGAGACAAGAGAATCTCCAAACTTGATTTCTGCTTGCTGGCTTATGCCTACATTTTAGTGTATTTTAAATTTATCAATTTCATTTTTGAGCTTGATATAGATTTAACATTGTGTAACCCTAAAAATTACCTCAACTCAGCTCTAACATAGACTACTACTGAAAATCAGACTCACAGAGTTGGAAGTACTCTGTTGAAGAACCATTCATCTAAAAGCTACAGCAAAGATTTATTGCTATCTGGTGAAATCCTGCCAGTCCATTCTTCACTGCCCACCTCTCTCCTGAAGATAAGACATCCTTGTAAAGACAAATATAAGACTCATAATGGTATTTTACTGTGAACCTCATGATAGAGAACTCAATACATTAGAACACCAGAGTATTTGTAATTATTTTAGATTTCTTTTTATGTGTGTTTCTTCCCTATCATAGCATGAAATGAAAGGAGAAAATATCATTATTGGCAAGTGCACTATACCAGGAGCCAGAAATTCTAAACTATACTTTCCTGATTTCTGAATGACTGTAAGACTACAGACAAACCAGTTTGCTTCTCTGGACCTCTGTTTCTTATTTATGAAGTGAGACAATTGAACCACATCAAACTTAAGATCACTTCCAAACATAAATGTACCATAACACTACTATGTGTGTGTTCAGTTACTAAGTCATGTCCAACTCTGCAACCCTGTGGTCTGCAGCACATTGGGTTTCCTTATCCTTCAGTCTCTCTTGCCATTTGGTCAGTTTCATGTCTATTGAGTCAATGATACTATCCAACCATCTCATCCTCTGTCGTCCCCTTCTCCTCTTGCCCTCAATCTTTCCCAGCATCAGGGTCTTTTCTAATAAATCGGCTCTTTGCATCAGGTGGCCAAAGTATTGGAGCTTCAGCTTCAGCTCGGTGCTATTACCAAAAGAGTATGGTGGGGTCCAGCTGCTTGCTTCTCAAAAGCCAATAAACAAGCCAGGTTGGTGGAAAGGAAAGATTGCTATAATTCAGAAGCCTGCAACTGGAGGGGGTAGTCGGGAAAGGGTGGCAGACATTTGTCCCCCTGCACTGGCAACCAGTGAGGCAAGAGCTTTTATAGACAGAGATGTTGAGGTGAGGGGGTACATGTGCAGAAAAAGCACAGTCAGCTCTAATGGTTATCTTCAGATTGGTCATCAGTGGTCTGACTGGCATTATCTTGGTGGTTTTAGGTACAGTTAATCTTCAGTTCCAGGGTCCACTTGTTCTGATTTCTTTGTGCACAGTTCTTGGAACTGTGAGAGCTCATGTGCTGGGTACAGTCTGGTCATCGTGTAGTTAACTTCTCCATCTGGGGTTTTAGTATTTATAAGACAGCTCACAGGATATGACTCAGAATTTTATCTATAGCCCTTGAGAAAGAAGTCAAAGTCCTTGACTATGGTTAATGACTACGTTATTATTATTTAGTCTTCTTTGACTGTTTTTGTTTCTTCATTTCTCATTTCCCTGATTAAACTTATTCTTTCACTTCTTTTGAAGTTTTCCGTGGGAAAAAAGGCAGACAGAAAACATGGAGCTGGGGGGTAGAGGCACAGGGACCACAGAGTCCTGCTCTGTTTCACTTCCAATGAATATTCAGGGGTAATTTCCTTTGGGATTGACTGATTTGGTCTCCTTGCTGCCCAAGGAAATCTCAAGAGCCTTCTCCAGCTCCACAATTCAAAAGCACCAGTTCTTCAGCACTCAGCCGTCTTTATGGTCCAACTCTCAGATCCATGCATGACTGTTGGAAAAACCATAACTTGGACTAGATGGACCTTTGTCAGCAAAGTGATATCTCTGCTTTTTAGTATGCTATCTAGTTTTGTCATAGCTTTCCTTCCATGGAACTATCGTCTTTTAATTTCATGATGGCAGTCACCATCCACAGTGATTTTGGAGCCCAAGAAAATAAAATCTTTCACTGCTTCCACTTTTTCCCTTTCTTTTTGCCATGAAGACCAGATGCCATGATCTTAGTTTTTTGAAAGTTGAGTTTTAAGCCAGCTTTTTCACTCTCCTCTTACACCCTCAATAAGAGGCTCTTTAGTTCCTGTTTCAGCCATTAGGGTGGTATCATCGGCATATCCAAGGTTGTTGATATTTCTCCCAGCAATCTTGATTTCAACTTATATTTCATCCAGCCTGGCATTTCGAATGATGTAGTCTGGGGCTTCCCTGGTGGCTCAGTAGTAAAGAAACCACCTGAAATGCAGGAGATGTGGGAGATGCTGGTTTGATCCCTGGGTCAGGAAGATGCCCTGGAGGAGGGCATGGTATTTCCAGTATTTTTGCCAGGAAATCCCATGGACGGAGGAACTGGGTGGGCTACAGTCCATATAATTGCACAAAGCCAGACTCGACTGAGCACACACACACTTTGCATAGAATTTAAATGAGCAGGATGACCATATACAGCCTTGATGTAATCTCTTCACAATTTTGAACCAGTCCATTGTTCCATGTAAGGTTCTAACTGTTGCTTCTTGACTTACATACAGATTTCACAGGAGGCAGGCAAGGTGGTCTGGTATTACCATCTCTTTCAGAATTTTTCAGTTTGTTGTGATCCACACAGTCTAAGGCTTTAACATAGTCAATGAAGCAGATTAGATTTATTTTTGGAATGTTCATGTTTTTTCCATGATCCAACAGTTGTTGGCAGTTTGATCTCTGGTTCCTCTGCCTTTTCTAAATCCAGCTTGTACATCTGGAATTTCCTGATTCACGTACTACTGAAGCCTAGCTTGGAGGATTTTGAAAATTACCTTGTTAGAATGTGAAAGGAGCTCAATTATATGCTAGTTTGAACATTCTTTGGGATTGCCTTTCTTTGGGATTGGAATGAAAACTGACATTTTCCAGTCCTGTGGCCACTGCTGACTTTTCCAAATTGGCTGGCATATTGAGTGTGGTACTTTAAGAGCATCATCATTTAGGATTTGAAATAGTTCAACTGGAATTCTATCACCTCCACTACCTTTGTTCATAGTGATGCTTCCTAAGGCCCACTTGACTTCACACTCTAGGATGTCTGGCTCTAGGTAAGTGGCCATGACAGTGAGGTCATCTGTGTTAACACCATTTTTGTTTAGTCTTCTGTCTTCTTAATTTTTTCTGCTTCTGTTAAGTCCTTACTGTTTCTGTCCTTTATTGTGCCCATCCTTGCATAAATTGTTCCCTTGGTATCTCCAATTTCCTTGAAGAGATCTCTAGTCTTTCCCATTCTATTATTTTCTTCTGTTTCTTTACATTGTTCATTTAACAAGGCTTTCTTATCTCTTCTTGCTATTCTCTGGAATACTGCGTTCAGTTGGGTATATCTTTCCCTTTCTCCCTTGCTTTTCACTTCTCTTTTTTCTTGGCTATTTGTAAGGCCTCCTCAGACAACCAATTTGCCTTCTTGCATTTCTTTCTCTGTGGGATGGTTTTGGTCAATGCCTGCTGGACAATGTTGTGAACCTGTCCATAGTTCTTCTTGCGCTCTGGCTATCACATCTAATCCCTTAAATTTATTCCTCACCTCGATTGTATAATCATGAGGGATTTGCTTTGGGTCAAGTCTGAATGGCCTAATGGTTATCCCTACTTTCTTCAGTTTAAGCCTGAATTTTGTCAGAAGGAGTTGATATCTTAGCTACAGTCAATTCCGGGTCTTGTTTTTGCTGACTGTATAGAGCCTCTCCATCTTCAAGTGCAAAGAATATAATCAATCTGATTTCAATATTGACCATTTGGTGATATGTAGAGTCATGTCTTTTGCTGTTGGAAAAGGGCGATTGCTATGACCAGTGTGTTCTCTTGACAACACTATCAACCTTTGCCCTGCTTCATGATGAACTCCAAGGTCAATCTTGCCTGTTACTTAAGATATGTCTTGACTTCCTACCTTTGCATTTCAATCCCCTATGATGGACATCTTTTTTTTTTTTTGGTGTTAGTTCTAGAAGGTGTTGTAGGTCTTCTCAGAACCAGTCAACTTCAGCTTCTTTGGCATCAGTGGTTTGGACATAGTCATGGATTACTGTAGTGTTGAAACAAACTGGAAACAAACTGAGACTTTTCTATTGTTTTTGAGATTGTACCCAAGTACTGCATTTTGGACTCTTTTATTGATTATAAAGTTTACTCCATTTCTTCTAAGGAATTCTTGCCTACAATAGTAGATATAACGGTCATCTGAATTAAATCCTCCCATTCCCATCCATTCTAGTTCACTGATTCCTAAGATGTCAGTGTTCACTCTTGTCATCTCCTGCTTGACCACTTCCAATTTACCTTGCTTCACAGACCTAACATTCCAGGTTCCTATGCAGTATTGTTCTTAATAGCATCAGATTTTACTTTCACCACCAGACACATCCACAGCTGAGCATCAGTCCCGCATTGGTCCAGTTACACCATTCTTATTGGAGCCAGTGGCAATCACCCTCTGCTCTTCCCCAGGAGCATATTGGACTCCTTCCAATTTGGGGTGCTCATCTTATGGCGTCATATCTTTTTGCCTTTCCATGCTGTTCATGGAGTCTCTAGGCAAGAATATTGGAGTGATTTGCTATTTCCTTCTCCAGTGAACCACGTTTTGTCAGAACTCTCCACCATGAGCCATCCGTTTTGGGTGGGCCTGCATGGCATGGCTTGTAGCATCATTAGCTTACATAAGCCCCTTTTCCATGACAAGGCTATGATTCATGAAGAGTGATACAGTAATTAGAACCAAACTATTCATATATTCTATTATGCACTTTCCCTCACATCATTGCACCAGGCTATAGTGGAGGGACAGAAGAGCCAGCATGGTGCCTGTGGAGAGAGCTTCTGAGTCTCTTCAGACAGACGCCATTTATGGGAACTACCGTACCACATCCATAATTAATCCAAACCTCACAACAAGTACTGGCAAGCAGCTGGTCTACAGAGGCCTCATCTCTTATTCATGTTTGGGACATTTTTTACTGGTTCATTGCCCTATTTTAAAGCTTCTTTAATTATAGGGACTACAAAAAGGATGTAGCAACTAGCAATTAAGTCAAGAGTACCACTCTGCTTTATAAGGGGGTAGGTTGATTACTTCACAGAGCGGGTAATTGGTTTTCGAAGCCCTAAGTGAACGTTCGGCCACCAAAACCTAGTATTTTAAAAGATCCATTTGTTTCTGTTTAACGTTTGCTTGTATAGTGAATTGAACACAACTGTTCCTCCTGCCTTATTTTATGGAAACACAGGCATTTAAAATTGAAGAGCCCTTTAGAAATAATCAAGTCTTTACTCTTGATTTTGTTTAAGAAACTTAGTCCTAGGCTAGAACAAATTTGTACAATTTGTAAAAATAGCCGTTTCTTAAAAGTATTAACACTAGAACTCACATTTGGGGGAACTTTGCCCCTCTAACAGGACCTCACGCCCATAGTACTGATCATGGTCCTTGGTTTGTGTCACACGCCCATTGTGTGTGGGTGCTCAGTCAGTTCCAGCTCTTTGCAACTATAGCCCACCAGACTCCTCTGTCCATGGAATCTGCCAGGTGAAAATACTGAAGTGTGCTGCCGTTTCCTACTCCAGGAGGTCTTCTGGGCCAGTGGGTTGAACCCACATCTCTTACATACCCTGCATTGGCAGGCAGATTCTTTACCACTGAGCCATCTGGGAAGCCCCATAATCTCATTATTCATCATTAACTATTCAACTTTTATTTAACATTAATATAATAAGAGGCTTCAAACTCACCATCCTCCTAAAGATAAATAATATACTAAACTCACGGTCCTTCCCACCCCATCCTCCCCACCAGGCAGAGATAATCATCAGTCTGAAACCTCCGTTTCCTTGATGCCCATTCTGTAGTTTTCTTGAATATAGATGTAGCTCTTAAAAAGCATATATTTTTAGTTTAAGTTTATAAAAAATAAACAGTATCATGCTGTGTATAACTTACTATATTACTTTCATCCACATTGTGGTATGTGCCAAGTATATTTTTCACTCTCCCATTAATAGGCTTTTGTACTGTCTGTAAGTTTCCTCTTGCAAACAGTGCTGCTTTGAATATTCTTGTCAATGTTGTTCTAAAGACTCAAGAATTTATAAGGAGTATATACTTAGCAAGAATTGCTAGGTAAGAGACTACACAAATATACAGCTTTATACAGTAATAATAAACTGTGTCCTGAAATGGGGAACCATTGTGGACTCCCACCATGAATTTGTAATATCTTATAGTCTCTCTCGGAGATCAGTAAGCTTTTTCTGTAAAAAACTAGACAATAAGTATTTTATGGTTTGGAAGCCACATGCAATCTCTACGGCAGTTATTCAACTCTGCTACTGTAGGTGAAAGCAGTCAGGACATCATTTAAATAGCTGTGTTCCAATAATACCTGCTTTATGAGCAGTGAAATTTGAATTTTATAAATTTTTCACATTTCAAAATTCTTGCTTTTTCTTCCCTACTGTTTTAAAGTTCCAAAAAACTCTCAGTTTGTGAGTTGCATTAAAAGCAGGTGGCAGGCTGTTGATGTCCTCCCTTCTCCCTTCCTACCTTATTTCCTCTATTCTTTTCTAAATTTATTTTAAAACATTATAGATAACCTGGATTATATCATTCACTGTTCCAAATACTGAGGATTCTGTCAGTGACTGAAATACATAAATAATGGTGTTATGCTTCCCGTATAGCTCAAATGGTAAATAATCTGCCTACAATGCAGGAGACCTGGGTTCGATTCCTGGGTTGGGGGATCCCCTGGAGGAGGAAATGGCCACCCACTCCAGTATTCTTGGCTGGAGAATCCCATGGACAGAGGAGCCTGGTGAGCTACAGTGCATGGGGTCACAGAGAGTCGGACACGACTGAGCAACTAAGCCACCAGCAGCATGTACTATGAAAACAAATCAAGGGGAGTGGACACTGGTGATAGGAGGTGACTCTTCAGACAGAATGGTCAGGTTCTCTTACCTAATAGTGTGACATTCAAGCTCATTCCTTAGTTTGAATGAGGAACTGAGTATGCAAGTATCATAGAAGAAACTATTTCAGTAGAGATACCAGCAAATCTATACATCAAACCCCCCCCCAAGCTTCACATTTGTATTTCTAATGTCATGCTGGCCACTTTGCAAATCTGCCACAAGTGCCTGCAACTCTCCATTTGCCAATTTTAATTTACAGTCTAGTGCAGTCTTGAGTTTCCCAACTCAGTAAAAGGCACCTCTAATAACCTGTCACTCAAATCAAATCCCTTTGAATTTTCTTGCCTCTCTTCTCCCCCTTTAACCCAAACATCTATCTAGTCAATAAGTACTTCTGTTTCTATTCCCTTACTATTTGTATTGGTCTACTAGGGCTGCCATAACAAACTACTACAGACTCAAAATATCAAACATATTTCCTGACCACGATAGTGTGAGTTAGAAATCAACTTCAAGAAAAAAATTGCAAAAACTATAAGCACATGGAAGCTAAATAATATGCCACTAAATACTGAAGAAGTCACAGAGGAAATAAAGACATACGTAGAAAAAACATGAAGATAGAAACACAATGATCTGAAACCTATTAAATGAAGCAAAAACGGAACACAAGAAAAATTCAAAACAAGCAACCTAATTTTATACCTAAAGAAATGAGAAAAAGTAGGCTGAGCAAAACCTCAAGTCAGTAGAAGTAAAGAAAGATCAGAGAAGAAGTGAATGAAATAGAAACTAAAAGAGCAATAGAAAAGATCAATGAAAATAAGAACTGGTTCTATAAAAAGATAAACAAAATAGATAAATCTTTAACCAGACCCAACAAGCAAAAAATGAGAGAGGGCACAAATACATAAAATCAGAAATGGAAGAGAAGAATTTAATCAACACCACAGAAATACAAAGGATCATACGTGATTACTACAAATAATTACATGCCCATAAAGTGAATAACCTAGAAGAAACAGCTGGATTTCTAGAAATGTGCAATCTCCCAAGAATGAACCAGGAAGAAATAGAAAATGGTAATAAACCAATAATCAGTAATGAAATTGAATCAAAAACTTTAAAACTCCCAACAAAGTCCAAGTTTCAAGTCCAAGTCCATGGTTTCACAGATGAACTCTACCAAACATTTAAAGAAGACTTAACACCTATCCTCAAACTATTCTAAAAATACTGAAAAAGAAGGAATTCTTCTGAACTCATCCTACAAGGCCAGCATCACCCTGATACTAAAACCAAGCAAAGACACCACAAGGAAGGAAAATGACAAACCAATATAACTGATGAATATAAATGAGAAAATCCTCAACAAAATATTAGCAAATGAATTCAACAGAACATTAAATATACACCACAATCAAGTGGAAATAATCCCAGAGATGCAAAGATTATTCAATATCCACAAATTATTCAATGTAATATGCATTAACAAGTTGAAGAATAAAAATCATATAACCATCTCAATAGAGGCAGATAAAGCTTTTGACAAAATTAAAATCCATTTATGGTTTAAAAAAAAAAAAAACCTCTCAATGAAGTGGATATGGCAAGAACAGACTTCAACATAATAAAGGCTGTGTATGACACGCCTACAGCAAGTATCATGCTCAGTGGTGAAAATCTGAAAATATTTCCTCCAAGGTCAGCAACAGAACAAGAATATGCGCTCTCACCACTTTTATTCATCATAGTTTTAGAAGTTCTAGCCACAGCAATAGATGATAACAAGAAACAAAAGGAATCCAAAATGGAAAGGAAGAAGTAAAAGTGTAATTGTTTTTTGATGACATGATACTATATATAGAAAATTCTAAAGACACCCCCAAGAATCCATTAGCAATAATAAATGAATTCAGTAAAGTTGCTAAATTAATATACAGAAATATGTTGCATTTCTATTCACAGTGAAGTATCAGAAAGAAAAACAAAGCAATCCCACCTATACTTGTGCTAGAATCAAGAACCTAGAAATAAAAATAGTCAAGGAAGTAAAAGACCTGTATTTAGACATCTGAAGATGTTGATGAAAGAAACAGAAGACAGCAGACACAAATGGAAACGTACACCATCTCATGTATTAGAAGTACTGCTCAAGGCCATCTACAGGTTCAGTGCAGTCTCTACCGAAACACCAATAGCAATTTTCACAGAACTGCTGCTAAGTCACCTCAGTCGTGTCCGACTCTGTGCAACCCCATAGACGGCAGCCCACCAGGCTCCCCCATCCCTGGGGTTCTCCAGGCAAGAACACTGGAGTGGGTTGCCATTTCCTTCTCCAGCGCATGAAGGTGAAAAGTGAAAGTGAAGTTGCTCAGTCATGTCTGACTCTTTGCGACCCCATGGACTGCAGCCCACCAGGCTCCTCCATCCATGAGATTCTCCAGGCAAGAGTAGAACAAACAAATTCTAAAATTTATGTGGAAATACCAAAGCCCCTCAACTAGCCAGAACAATCTTAAGAGGGGAAAAATAAAGCTGGAGGTATCACAGTTCATGTTTTAAACTATCCTTTAAAGCTACAGTAAGCAAACAATATGGTACGGGCACAAAAATGGACACATGGACTAATACAACAGGCTGGAGAACCCAGTAATAAGCCAAGCTTGTATGGTCAGTTAATGCACAACAAAGAAGATAGGAGTATAGAGTGGGGGAAAGACAGCCTCTTCAATAGACAGCTCCATGCAAAAGACTCAAACTGGTCTACTTTCTCACGTTATATACAAAAATATATACAAAAATAAACTCAAAATGGATTAAAGACTTAAATGTAAGACCTGAAACAATACAACTCCTAGAAGAAAACATAAACACTATGGTCTGACATTGGTTTTAGCAATATTTTTTGGATATGTCTTCTCAGACAAAAGGGCTTCCCTGGTGGCTCAGTGGTAAAGAATCTGCCAGCAATACAAGAGCCACTGGGAGCTATGGGTTCAATCCCTGGGAAGATCCCCTGGAGAAGGGAACGGCAGCCCACTCCAGTATTCTTGCCTGGAGAATCCTATGGACAGCAGAGCCTGGTCAGCTACAATCCATGAGGTTGCAAAGAGCTGGACACGACTGAAGCAACTTAGTACTCTCCGGCAAAAGAACAAAAGCAAAATAAACACATGGAACTGCATATAACTTAAAAAAAAAAAAAAAACACCTTTGCACAGCAAAGGAAACTACCAGCAAAACAAAAGAGCAGACTACTATAGATCTGATAGGGGTTAATAGCCAGGATTTTCAATGAGATCATGCAACTCAACATCCAAAAGCAAAACGAGGCTCAAAAAATGAACAGCCCAATTAAAAAATGCGCAGAGGACCTGAAAATATATTTTTCCAAAGAAAACATACAGGTGACCAACAGACACGTGATAAGTTACTCAACAACATTAGTCATCAGTTCAGTTCAGTTCAGTTCAGTCGCTCAGTCGTGTCCGACTCTTTGCGACCCCGTGAATCGCAGCACGCCAGGCCTCCCTGTCCATCACCAACTCCCGGAGTTCACTCAGNNNGTCCATCGAGTCCATGATGCCATCCAGCCATCTCATCCTCTGTCGTCCCCTTCTTCTCCTGCCCCCAATCCCTCCCAGCATCAGAGTCTTTTCCAATGAGTCAACTCTTCGCAGGGAGAAAGTAAATCAAAATCACAATGTGATACCATCTCTTACTTATCAGAATGACTACTATCAAAAAGGCAACAAACAGAAAGTGTTGAGGATGCTGTGTGAAAAAGGGAACCCTCATGCACTCTTGGTGGGAATATAACTTGATGCAATCATAATGGATAAAAGTGCGGAGGCTTCTCAAAAAATGAAAACTAGAAATACCATATGGTCTAGCAATTCTACTTCAGGATATGTTTCTGAAGAAAACAGCAATACTAACTGGAAAAGATGTATATACATACCCCTGTGCTCTCGGGAGCATTACTTACAGTAGCCAAGGGACGGAAGCAACCTAAGTGTCTATTAGCAGATGAATGGATAAAGAGAATGCAGTACCTGTATACTCAATAAAATGTCAACCAGCCATAACAAAGAATGAAATTTTATGATTTGCTTCAACATGGATGGATCTAGCATATACTGCTGCTGCTGCTGCTGCTGCTGCTAAGTCACTTCAGTCATGTTCGACTCTGTGCGACCCCATAGACAGCAGCCCACCAGGCTCCCCCGTCCCTGGGATTCTCCAGGCAAGAACACTGGAGTGGGTTGCCATTTCCTTCTCCAGTGCATGAAAGTGAAAAGTGAAAATGAAATCACTTAGTCATGGCCGACTCTTAGTGACCCCATGAACTGGAGCCCACCCGGCTCCTCCGTCAGTGGGATTTTCCAGGCAAGATATACTATGATAAGCAAAATAAAACAGATAGAAAAATACAAAGACCATATGATTTCACTCATATGTGGAATCAAAAGTAACAAATGACCAAATATAACAAAAAACAAACAATTGTAGGAGTGTTGGGAGATAAGTGAAATAGCTGAAAGAGATCAAGAAGTATAAACTTCCAGTTATAAAATAAGCCACAAAGATGTAATATATAGCATAGGGAATATAGTTACAATATCATAACAACTATATGGAGACAGATGGGAAGTAGATTTATCATGGTGATCAGTTTATAATGTATAGAGGTATCAAATCACTGTGTTGTACACCTTAAACTAATATAATATTTTAAGTCAATTGTACTTCAGTTTAAAAAAAGAAATGGAAAGAAATGGGGAAAGAAAAAAGTAAAATTAGAGACACCAATCCCATTGAATTAGGACCCTGCTAAGAGCCTCATTTTATCTTAATCACCCCAGATTCTTAGATTTTAAAGAATTAGTGGTTCAAGATCTGAATTTTGAGAGAAGATAATTCAGCCTGTAGGAGTATATTTTATTTAGATCTTAATTTTAACTTCTCCACTTTAATGACATTTTCTTACTTAAGAAATAAAAATCAATTTATGTTTATTGATTTCCTTATTCTTCTTTATAGTCTGATGATTAACTCCAAGGATAACAGAATAATTATGCAAAAATGAAAATTCAATTTTGTTTTATTCTGCTTGAATCCTTCATCATTTCCCCAGTAGTTTTCAGAACAATGCCCACTACCATATTATGTGCACAAGGAAGGGTACCCATGTTCATTTCTAGTCCTCTCTCTTCCCAAGTAAACTCTCACCCACTCAGCTGCAGCAAGAGTAAACCGCTTGCAGTTCAGGGCCTTTCCAAATTCTCTTTGCCTGAAATCCCACTTCTGCTCTAATCCAATTTTTTACATAGCTAATTAATATATTCCAAAAAGCACAGTTAAGTATCATCATCTTGGAAAAACGTTAGGAGACCACCATTCTCAACGTGCTCAAAGTTAGCTGTGTCTCCTCTGTGTTCTCATCACGGTCTGTTTCCACATCACCAAAACAATACAGGAGAATTATTTCTGCCTTGGACCACTGGCACCTTCTGAGCAGGGACTGTGTCTTGATTTATTCATGTATTTTTTAGTGCCTGGGCTTCATGATAGCTCAGTTGGTAAAGAATCTGCTTGCAATGCAGGAGACCCTGGTTCAGATCCTGGGTTGGGAAGATCCACTGGAGAAGGGAAAGGCTACCCACTCCCATATTCTGTCCTGGAGAATCCCGTGGATGCAGTAGTCCATGGAGTTGAAGTACTGGACACAACGGAGTGACTTTCACTTAAGAGCCTAGAGAAGTGCCTGCTCCTCTTACGCACTTAGTAAACATTTGACACAGAAGTGAATGAATGAATGAATGAGTAAGAGATTAGCTAGAAGGAATATTCTTGTATGTTTTTTCAATACTCTAATGCCAACATCATGAAAGTAATCAGTTATAGTTAAAAATAGCTTCCCAGGTGGTGCTAGTGGTAAAGAAGCCTCCTACCAATTTAGGAGGTGTGAGAGAGGCAAGTTTGATCCTTGGGTCAGGAAGATCCTCTGGAGGAGGAAATGACAACACTCCAGTCTTTTGCCTGGAGTATCCCATGCACAGAGGAACCTGGTGGGCTATAGTCCTCAGGGTCGCAAATAGTCAGACTGAAGCGACTTAGCATGCATAGTTAAAAAAAAAGTGGCATATAAGGTATGACCATACATACATAAAAATTTTAAATTTCTATAGCAAAGGCACTGAAAATGAATACACCAATATTTTAAAGTAGTGTTGTTTAGAAGTGATGAATCTATAGAATTTGTTTACATTTTCCTACTTTTGTGCATTTCTCAAATGGCCTTAGTTCTATAAAATGTCCCATGATCCAACTCATGTTAAAAAATTTACCCTTTTCCTAACATCCTCCTCTCCTTTACATTTCACTGTTTGAAAAACAAAAGGGGAGTGTCTGCAACAAATTATTCTGCCACAAACCCGCGTTTTCATGGGAACCAAAATAAAACATGTAACAAGCCTTAGAGGATACATATCTCCAACCCACTGTGAAATTTCCATTAAGGCCTTCATAAATTCTCCAGGTCTTGGCCCTGAAGACAAAGGAGGAGTATAATCTTTGATCAGGGGTTACTTCAACCTAAAATTATCCACTGTGATAGAGAAACTCTTCAGAATGGTCACATCTGCTGCTGCAAAAGTGAGCATCCTCTGCACAGCTCACATACTGCCTAGCTGCAGGATGCAAGACAAAGGGCTGGAAGAGAGATTAAACCTCATGCAAAACATTATTTTCATTAAAATTACATCATACAGATTATTATTACCTAGATGATTTTTTTTTTCTATAACTCTAACAAAAATGTTGCCCTTACGGCAACCTTGCAGAATAACTTTCACTTTGGAGAAATGCAGAAAGGAATAGACATTATAATTTTCAGGAAGGAATAATAATGGTATGGTTTCTGGGAGCCTTCCCTCTGATTTTCTTTCATGTGCTGATTATCTTCATGGCTAGATAATAGAACTGTAGCATTTCTGAGATGGAAGGAATCTTACAGATCATCTCCTGTAGATAGCCTCATTTACGGTTGAAATTAAAGCCCAGAGCCGCTAAGGGACTTGGTAAATGTAGTCATTCCCTTTTCTCCCAGTGACCTTGGAAATGAATTTCGTGATAAGTGACATGTCTCTGTCATTAATTTCAGTTATTCCATTTGTCTGCAAGCTCTGCAGTCAGAAAGCCTTGCGTTGCATATTCCTTTCACCACATATCAATGTGATCTTGCATAAATTATTTAGTCTGTGGAAATCTCCACTTCCTCAACTATAAAGTACTAATTTCAAAGTACCTATAGTGTAAACTTATGTTAGGGTTAAATGACAAACTGATTAGAAGGTTCTCCGGGTTCATAAATGATGCTGATGCCACCTATTTTCATTATTGTCCCCATTTATTCCATGTGCGATTCCACTATTTGAGAGAAGGCATTCTGAAAGATCCAAATTAGTAGCTGATGAAGATAGTCCCTTTAACACTCTTGCCTCAGACTGGTTTGTGTTCAGTTTTAATACCTCTGTTTCTTAGCAATTTTAAAGACTGACAAAGGAAGCTGCTGCTTCTGCTAAGTCAATTCAGTCGTATCTGGCCCTGTGTGACCCCATAGACTGCAGCCCACCAGGCTCCCCCGTCCCTGGGATTCTCCAGGCAAGAACACTGGAGTGGGTTGCCATTTCCTTCTCCAATGCATGAAAGTGAAAAGTGAAAGTGAAGTCGCTCAGTCGTGTCCGACTCTTGGCGACCCCATGGACTGCAGCCTACCAGGCTTCTCCATCCATGGGATTTTCCAGGCAAGAGTACTGGAGTGGGGTGCCATCTCCTTCTCCAGACAAAGGAAGAGGAAGGCCCTAAACTCCAACAATATTTGACACAAGAAGTGCTGGTTTGAGACAAGCTCTTTTGTCCTTTCTGTGTATTCTCCCATTTATTCTTCAAGATAACTTCACCAGGTTGGTAGGCACCGTGACAGTCCTCATTTTGAAGGGAGGAGACAGACGCAGAGGGATTAGTGTAGACAGAAAGCATCACCCACACCTTTCCCCTACTTCTCTGATGGCTCGGAGGCATACAGTCCACCTGCAAGGTAGGGGACCTAAGAGATGCAGTTTCAATCCTTGGGTCAGGAAAATTCCCTAGAGAAGGAAATGGCAACCCACTCCTGTATTCTTGCCTTGACAATTCCATGGAAAAGAGCCTGGCAGGCCATAGTCCAAAGGGTTGCAAAGACAGCATGAACATACACACACATCACTCCTCCAGCTCCTGCCAACACAAGTCAAGAGAATTTGCCACCGTCTGAAGTTTAGTTTCTGATCTTTGGCCCCCAGAGCTAACAGTGGCTTGCCTGGTGGCAACAGAGGTTCCAAACCCTCTGGCTGGCAAATCATACCTCTCACCAAGCACCCTAGTGAGCAAGGATTTATAGAGCACAAAGATAGCCTGTGATGAAGGTCTTATATAGCTAATTATAAATTAACATACAGTCTATACAAAGATATGTAAGTCATGCCCTTGAAACAAGAAAGTGGTTTGGAGTATTCTATGATATGTTTTTTCTCTAGGTTCTTCACACCTCAATCTGATCTCTGTCTCTTCTAAGGCATTAGGTGAAGTTTCAGACCAAGTCATGTTGCTCCAGCCAAGGGAGGGTAAATATTCACTAGAACTGAGAGTTATTACTCACTTTTGTGTTTCAAATTACATTTTCAGAAACTCTTAGCAAGATAGCAGGTTTAAAGAAAGAAGCATTTTTCTTGAATGCATAAAGTTAGATCTTATCAGAGTCAGAAGCAGAAAGCAACTAAAGTAAGTTATAGAGCAAGAAAGAATGTGCTTAAAAACAAAACTTCTTGCCACACATTAAAAGCAAAAGTTTTTCTATTAGTGATGTGTGTGCGTGGGGGTGGGGGTGGGGGGCGGAGAGGTGCAGAGAAAAAAAGACAGAGTGTAAAGGAAAAAGAACTATCAGTTTGGTGCAAAGTAATTGTGGTTTTGGATGGTGAATTTTTAATCATTAGAACCAGGGTCAAACATCTTTTTTAATCAAAATAGGAACAGTTGCAATCAATACATTTTTGCCAAAGAGAAATAAATTTGTTTATTCTTCTAGTGTAAAAATCCATGCTTCAGGATTCTATGGACTCTTGGAAAGCATTTCCTGCCTTCTGGTTGTGAAAGTGTTTTCCCTGCAAAAAGTTGTTGAGATGCTTGAAGAGGTGTAGTAGCTTGGCAAGAGGCCAGGCGAATATGGAGGATGAGGCAAAATATCATAGCCCAATGCGTTCAACTTTTGAAGTGTTGGTTGTGCAACGTGCTTTTGGGCATTGTCGTGGAGAAATATTTGGCCCACACTGTTGATCAATGCTGGCTACAGCTGTTGCAGTTTTCGCTGCCTCTCCTCAATTTGCTGAGCATACTTCTTGGATGTAATGCTTACACCATGATTCAGAAAGCTGTAGTGGATCAGAGGGGCAGCAGACCGTCTTACAGTCACCATGACCATTTTCTTTGGAACAAGTTTGGCTTGGGGAGGTGCTTTGGAGCTTCTCAGCCCCACACGGAGCTGGGCTTTGCCAGTTGGGCCATATGTGTTGCTGATGTTGCAAGCTGTCTACACCGTTTTATGACCCATTTTGAACTTGAATTTTTAAAAAATCCACTCAAATTTGCTTTTTGTCTAACATCATCTCCCTCAGTTCAGTTCAGTCACTCAGTTATGTCCGATTCTTTGCAACCCCATGAACCGCAGCACGGCAGACCTCCCTGTCCATCACCAACTCCTGGAGTCTACCCAAACCCATGTCCATTGAGTCAGTGATGCCATCCAACCATCTCATCCTCTGTTGTCCCCTTCTCCTCCTGCCCTCAGTCTTTCCCAGCATCATGGTCTTTTCAAATGAGTCAGCTCTTCGCATCAGGTGGCCAAAGTATTGGAGTTTCTGCTTCAACATCAGTCCTTCCAATGAACAACCAGGACTGATCTCCTTTAGGATGGACTGGTTGGATCTCCTTGCAGTCCAAGGGACTCTCAAGAGTCTTCTCCAACACCACAGTTCAAAAGCATCAATTCTTTGGTGCTCAGCTTTATTTATAGTTCAACTCTCACATCCATACATGACCACTGGAAAAACCATAGGCTTGAGTAGACAAACCTTTGTTGGCAAAGTAATGTCTCTGCTTTTGAATATACTGTCAAGGTTGGTCATAACTTTCCTTCCAAGGAATAAGCTTCTTTTAATTTCATGGCTGCAATCACCATCTGCAGTGATTTTGGAGCCCAGAAAAATAAAGTCAGCCACTGTTTCTACTGTTTCCCCATCTATTTGCCATGAAGTAGTGGGACTGGATGCCATGATGTTAGTTTTCTGAATGTTGAGCTTTCAGCCAACTTTTTCACTCTCCTCTTTCACTTTCATCAAGAGGCTTTTTAGGTCCTCTTCACTTTCTGCCATAAGGGTTGTGTCATCTGCATATCTGAGGTTATTGATATTTCTTCCAGCAATCTTGATTCCAGCTTGTGCTTCCTCCAGCCCAGTGTTTCTCATGATGTACTCTGCATAGAAGTTAAATAAGCAGGGTGACAATATACAGCC
>SJYF01000483.1:1944582-1967430 GCA_006410515.1 Procapra przewalskii | reverse complement strand
AGTTATTTCTAGCTAATTATCCTCACCAAGGAACTTAATCTGTCAGACTGTCGTGCTAATGTTCCTCACAATGGGGCTGCTTCAGTGAATAGAAACTGAGTTAATGGGGAAAATTAAATACTTAGAGGAGCTGATTATTTGGGGATTTTCTTCCTAGGTGATAAATATTATCTGTATCATCAAAAAATATCTTCAATTCTGGTGCTTGGGTTGAAAGGAGGGAAAAGGGCCCCGGGTTTTTCTTTTTAATTGAAGTATACTTGATTTATAGTGTCATGTTAGTTTCTGGTGTACAGCACAGTGATCCAGTTTTATATATATAAATGCATATATATATATATATATATATATATATTCTTTTTCATATTATTTTCATTATGCTTTATTAGAGGATAGTCAACATTGTTCCCTGTTCTATATAGTAGGACCTTGTTGTTTACTTTATATATAGTAGCTCATATCTGTTAATCCCAGACTCTTAATTTATCCACCCCCAACTCCCTTTTGGTAACCTTATAAATCTGTTTTCAATGTCTATGAGTCTGTATCTCTTGCCACTAACTTTCTAATCAGAAGTCACTGAAACCACGGTTCTTAGTGTTTCCAAAATGTAAATTGCTAGGATTCATTGATGTGAGAGTTGGATTATAAAGAAAGCTGAGCGTCACAGAATTGTTGCTTTTGAACTGTGGTGTTGATCTTGAGAGTTGCTTGGACAGCAAGGAGATCCAACCAGTCTATCCTAAAGGAAACCATTCGTGAAAGTTCATTGGAAGGACTGATGCTGAAGCTGAAACTCCAATACTTTGGCCACCTGATGTGAAGAGCTGACTCCTTGGAAAAGACCCTGATGCTGGGAAAGACTGAAGGCAGGAGGAGAAGGGGATGACAGAGGATGAGATGGTTGGAAGGCATCACCGACTCAATGGACATGAGTTTGAGTAAGCTCCTGGTGTTGGTGATGAACAGGGAGGCCTGGCATGCTGCAGTCAATGGGGTTACAGAGTCAGACATGACTGAGTGACTCAGCTGAACTGAACTGAAGGATTCGTTTGATCTTTCTAAGTTTCAGGGGGCAGAGAGCAATGTGAGCTAGGGTCAACATGAAAGTCAGCTAGGGCCGACTTCTAAGATTGTATCCTGTGAATAGTCAATCAAACTATCATTTTCAATTTTATGTTTTCTGTTACATAAAAGCTATTTAGATAGAAACTTCAGAAAGAATATAATTCCTCAGGTTAGCCTGATACATACAGCTTAGGTTTAAACTAAATACTAACAGAAAATAAAATTTTCCAACAATAAAAAATTATATAGAAAGTACAATGGTATATAATTTTAAAGAATGTGTTATGTATGATAAAGGGTATGGTGCAGGTTATAAGTGGGTTTACTTATGATTTGTATGTGAAATTTCATTATTTAGATGGTTCCGGTACTTGATTAAAAGGCAAGTTATTTTTCAGGTGTACAGTAATTACTTATTCTATGTAACTTTCTTATCTTTAGTGGCATGACACACATCTTATTTGCCTTTATGCACTAAGGGCCTAGAACAGGGCTTGGAATAAAGCAAGTTGTTGATGAACAAAATCTCCTGTGTTCAGTACCTCTTACTATGTAAGGAGATGGACACACATTTAGCATAGAATGACTATCTTAATGTCTAATTCAGAAAGAAAATGGTGATGGCTTTAAGAAGCTTATTGCAGCTTAGATGCATTATTTTGCTCTTAAAAAAATCCTTGCAGTTTACAAGATTGAAAAAATCTGAAAATATTGCAAGTACAGTACCAGGATTCTATAATTTCAAATATCACTTTGTTCGACCTGTTAAGACTTTCAAAATGTCTATTTTTTTAAGCTTAATAAATTGTAGAGCTATCTGACAGGATCTATAAGCCCATGAACTATAATTCAAGTGGGTATTTTATAGGAATTATTGATGATGACTAAAAGAAGTTTGTTGAAAAAAGGGCTTCCCTGGTGGCTCAGAGGTTAAAGCGTCTGCCTGCAATATGGGAGACCTGGGTTTGATCCCTGGGTCAGGAAGATCCCCTGGAGAAGGAAATGGCAACCCACTCCAGTATTCTTGCCTGGAGAATCCCATGGATGGAGGAGCCTGGTGGGCTGCAGTCCACGGGGTTGCAAAGAGTCGGACACCACTGAGCGACTTCACTTCACTCACTTATGAGTGAGGAAGGTGGAGCAGAAATGCAGACAATAAATAAAAATATTATGTACTATGTTTGAAGTCCGTTTATCTATGCAATGGGTATAGAGAAGGTGAGAGGCAGAGCAGGTTGTAAGTTTCAGTAAGATAGATTTGGCAGACCTCAATGAGAACATGCCATTCAAATCAAGGCTAAATGGAGATGAGGGAGTTAGCCTGGAGACCATCTGGAAAAAATGCCTCTAGTCAGAAGAGCCATGCTAAGGCTGTAACCATCAGCAGCTTGCATGTCTGAACCATGAGTAGGACAATGTGGTAGAGTAAAATATTTGAAGTGATTTCTTAAACCAAGTATGAGCAATAATTTTAAGGTATTTTTTAAAAATAGGAAGTGTTATCTTTAAAGGTCCCAGAAATGGTCAGTCACTCACCCAAGATGATATTTACCTAGTGTCCAAGTTCAGACTCATATCAAAATCCAACTACCATCATAAGCTACAAGGATCAAAGAGTAACATTTCCTTGCTACACAGATGGAAATCTTATTGCCACAGAGATGAACTCCCGACTATCAGATACACACAAACTACATCTCTACCCAGTGTGAGAGAGAAAAGAAAGGGAAGATTAGCTTGTCTGAGTATTGATATAAATGCAGTCAATAACTCTAGCTGTATTGTAAGAGGATGTTAACATCTCTACAGCGGAACAAAAACATTAACAAATATTCTTATTCCCAGAAAACAGCTAATGTCTTCCTAGAAAAAAAGATACACATAGGCTCCAAATTGTTCTTCAGGTAGGTATGAATGATCCACCATTATTTATACTTGCTCACAGCACTCCATTTGTCATCCATCTTTGAGCTGGAATTGTGAACATAAAAATAATCAACATCTTCCACCACCTGCAGAACATCACCTGTACTTTCAGCTCGTTTCCCCAGTGCCTCCTGCAGGGGCTCCATCTGCTTCATATGCCCTATTTCTCTGCACGTGATTAAAGCTGCTTATGCCACCTCAGCTGCACGCACAGCCAGCATAATGGAGGAACTCAGACCATCGCAGCCCACCATGGCGAAATGGCCTTTAGAGCTTTAGGGTCTAGGTTACAGAGGTGCTTTTAATACCCCCACAAAATGTATTTGGGGAGAAAAGACATGACACCATAAATTTCTAATAATTTAAATTATCTCAGCAGGATCATAGCTATTGAGAGAAACCTTCTAAACAAAACCATGGTTTATGAAATTAATGGTCTTTTGAAACTTATCTACCTGTACAAATGATGAAATTTTTGTATAGATCATCCTACAAATGACAAAGAAATGAAACAAAAACCAACAAAAAGTTATAGCCTAGCATCATTAGAACCTAATTTGCATAAGTTTTTAATACTTCAGGTAAACACCTGTCTACGGAGCTGTTTTGTGACTTATGCAGCAAAGCACTCGTAGATCATGTAAAGGGACCGATATTTCCTAGATTACTGCTTCTGCAAATCTGGGATTCCTCTAAAGTCTACCTGAAATAAGATGCCTTATTCTTTGTTTTGATACGAAGTATTTCTAATTTATGCCCAATACCCAAAGTAAGAATGTAACATCAAATGTCCATAATCCTATATTCCCCTTGGCATGTTCCATATTTTAGAGGAAAAGCTTTCAGCTGTTCCCTGTTGAGTATGATGTTAAGTATGTTGAGTATGATGTGGGCTTGTTGTATATGACTTTGGAGAGATAGTTTACACAATATCAGGAGTCACCTGGTGGCCCAACGGTTAAGAACCTGCCTGCCAGTGCAAGGGACACAGGTTGATCCCTAATCGGGAAAGATCCCACATGCCACGGTGCAGCTAGAGCCTGTGGGTCACAACAAGAAAAGGCACACAATGAGAAGCCCACGCCCCCACAGCTGGAGAAAGCCTGTGTGCCAGAGTGAAGACCCAGTGCAGCCAAAACAATAATGATACAATAAAAAATAGCTACCTAGAAGCTTAAATAGCTAGTTGGACATGACTTAGCAACTGGACAGCTGTTAAAAAATTTAAAGATGAAAGTGTCACAATATAAGTGAATCTTTTCTCTCCAAAGATTTCCAGCACCCACACCATGAGGATCTGCTGGACCTTTCAACCCATACCCAGTTGTTACGACTGCTTATACTTCACTATTCCAGACCCTTCCATTTCCCATCAATCAGGATCCCATTTACTGAACTCTTTTGTCCCCAAGATATTTGGCCTGAGTTGTAAGAAGAGTAAGACTGCTGTTGCCACCATCGTCATATGGCTCATCCCTACTTCACCTTCTTGGTTCACTGAAAATGTCTTGTCCTCTTGGTCCTTTCGTGGCTTTCTGAAGCTTCCCATGTGAGCTCCCAGGACCCTGGGCATAGATCTGTTTTAGGACCTGTTTGCAATTTGTAATTCCAAGCTTAATGTTTTCTGTCCTCTGTGCTACAAGCTTGTTGAGGACAGGACCTCAAGTCTCTTTCATCCTTGTGCTTCCAGAATGTAACATGGTGCTAAAATATAAAAAACTGGGTAAGGATTTGTGGATGTATGCATGACTGAATTGTATTACTGCTTTATGACTTTTTTCTGGATGTAATGGCATATATTATTGTCATTTAAAATAATACTTAAAAAGTCTAAAATAATGTCTATATATCCCTCTGCTACCTGAAAATTAATGGGATGATGTGGGGAACACAACAAAAGTGTTGACATGTCACCAAGCATATCACCACGAGGTTAAAGATATGGTAGTGAAAAGAGCACTAAATGCCAGAATTAGGGGACAAAGTTTCCATTATTTTGCTACTAACTCTTTGTATTCATTTTTTTAAGCCACTTACTTCCGACACTTGGTTTCTTTTTTTTTTTAATTGGAAAATAGTTGATTTACAATATTGTGGTTAGTTTTAGGTGTACAGCAAAATTATATTCATATATGTATATATGAATATATACATATATGGGCTTCCCAAGTGGCTTACTGGTAAAGAACCCACCTGCCAGTACAGGAGATACAGGAGACATGGGTTTGATCCCTGGGTCAGGAAGATCCCCTGGAGAAGGGAATGGCTACCCATTCCAGTATTTTTGCCTAGAGAATCCCATGGGCAGAGGAGCCTGGCGGGCTACAGTCCATAGGTTCACAATTTGAATATATAGACATATAAAAAAATATATGCATATATATATATAGGGCTTCCCATGAGGTGGTGGTTGTAAAGAACCTGCTTGCCAATGCAGGAAGCATAAGAGATGTGAATCTGACACCTGGCTTGGGAAGATCTCCTGGAGGAGGGCATGGCAACCCATGCCAGTACTTTGGCCTGGAGAATCCATGGGCAGAGGAGCCTGGTGGGCTACAGTCCATAGGGTTGAAACGAGTCAGACATGACTGAAGAGATTTAGCACATGTGCACACACACATATGTATTTATATACCTTTGTAGATTCTCTTCCATTATTGTTATTATAAGATATTGAATAGAGTTCCCTGTGCTACAGAGTATATCTCTGTTGTCTATATTATATGTATTAGTGTATCTGTTAATCCAATACTCCCAGTTTATCCCTTCACCTTTTTCCCCTTTGGTAGCCATAGTTTTGTTTTCTGTCTTGGGGAGTCTGTTTCTGTTTATAAGTAAGTTCGTTCATATTACTTTTTTAGATTCCACAAATATGATATTTGTCTTTGTCCGACACTTCACACAGTATAATACTTTCTAGGTCCATCTGTGTTGCTGCAGATGCCGATATCTCATTCTTTTTATGGCTAATATCCCACTGTTTGAGTGTATACACACACAATATATACGCACATCTTCTTTATCCACTCATCTGTTGATGGACATTTAGTTTGCTTCCGTTCCTGGCTTTTGTAAATGGTGCTGCTCTGAGTATTGATTTACATGCATCTTTTTGAATTAGACTTTTTGTCCCTTCTGGATATATGTGCAGGAGTAGGATCGTAGGATTTTGTGGTAACTCTATTACACTTGGTTTCTTAATCTCTAATAGAAGAGAGTCAAAATGGATACTCTTTAAAATGGCATTATATTGATACTATATAGAGCTCAAAGTTTTTCAGATGGGAACATGGTTTCCTTTGAATGGTAAGTCTCTTTCCTTGGCTATGTTCTACTATAAGCCTGCAAACATTTCTTATTAATTCAGTTCTTAATAATGCTATAGCATTTCATTGGAGAGCCTTGCTCGTATCTTCTTCACAGCTGAGGTTCAATTGTTGATTTACTGAATCAGGATAATAGCTATCAAGACTTTGTGCCCAAAGAAAGCCACAGGCTAATTTATCAGATGCAGTTTATGAAATGGAGGAGAACTTTAAGGTAATTTATAATATAATATTCCCTTATTTTTAGAGATAATTTCAGAGTTAATATGAATAAAGCTATGAAAATCCCTCAGATTAACAAATTGGTCCCTAATCAATACCATAATACTGTTTGAAAATCAG
Source organism: Procapra przewalskii (assembly GCA_006410515.1). Classification (NCBI taxonomy): domain Eukaryota; kingdom Metazoa; phylum Chordata; class Mammalia; order Artiodactyla; family Bovidae; genus Procapra; species Procapra przewalskii. The sequence goes on along the minus strand of SJYF01000483.1, from coordinate 1,960,768 downwards.
AAACACTTAGATGCAATTGCAGATGTATAAGAGACAATTTTTTTTCCTACTGGATTTAGCTCAGATTGGACTTTAATTAAAATTTCTGTATAAACACCTGCTCTATACTGCGCACTTCAGATTACATATGGATAACATGAAAAAGAGTCAAACAACAGTCATACACATGATGGAAAAGCTGGTTATATTAGGAATAATTCTTTGCTTTTTTCACTGGTCATTTTCGAGCTTAATCAGGGGGTGGTCATAACTCCAGCCATACAAAGAACTGAGTTCAGATGAAGTGAGTTACTTGAGAATTACAATTAATTAGGATAAGGAATGGAGAAGGCGATGGCACCCCACTCCAGTACTCTTGTCTGGAAAATCCCATGGACAGAGGAGCCTGGTGGTCTGAAGTCCATGGGGTCGCGAAGAGTTGGACACAACTGAGCAACTTCACTTTCACTTTTCATTTTCCTTCATTGGAGAAGAAAATGGCAACCCACTCCAGTGTTCTTGCCTGAAGAATCCCAGGGACAGGGGAGCCTGGTGGGCTGCTGTCTATGGGGTTGCACAGAGTCAGACACGACTGAAGTGACTTAGCAGCAGCAGCAGCAGGATAAGGAATTCCCTAGTGACTCAGATGGTAAAGCTTCTGCCTACAATGCGGGAGACCTGGGTTCAATCCTTGAATCAGGAAGATCCTCTGGAGAAGGAAATGGCAACCCACTCCAGTGTTCTTGCCTGGAAAATCCCATGGATGGAGGAGCATGGTAGGGTACAGTCTGTGGGGTCACAAAGAGTCAGACATGACTGAGCGACTTCACTTTCTTTCACTTAGAATAAGGATATGGGGGTTACTGATACAGGTAGCAGAGGGACCTTTCTAATGTACACGTGTCAACATCACTAAGCAGAGTCATCCTGAAATCCTGTAATTGCCAAGGAGAGGAATGTCTCCGCAATATGTTTCATATGTGCCCCAGTATTTGAGTCATATTATGCAATTAGCTGTATTTAAAACAATATACAATGTTACAGTTTTAAAATATGTAATTGCACAATGAGATAGATACTGAGGACTCAGTAATCACAAAGGCCATTTTCATAACACACTAATCCAAAAGGAATATTTGAGACACACTAGTTTTTCAATTCCTTCTTCATGAAAACGGAACAGTGGCAGAAATTTGGAAGTTTCCATGTGCAGTGGTTTCTATTTGCATCACACACATATCTGATAATACATACTGTATAAACACACTGAATATGGGAATAAGATTTTTGATTTTTTCACTTATGATACTGGCAAAGAAAAATCTATACAGCATAACTTTCTTCTAGATGCTGGATATCTGTAAAATTGTTAATATCTATTTGTCATATAAGATTTAATAGCTCCAAAGGAGCCATTGCAACATGTAATATGCAAGCATTAAAAAATAACTTGCAAGATGCATCAACAGTAATTGTTTTGTGTTATCAAAATAGAGCATATATGTTACCTTTTATAATGCCATGACACTATAAAAAGTTTTAAATCTTTAAAAAGATATAGTATTTTCAAGCCCTTCTGAAGTATAATTTTACTGAAGCAAACAATAGTATATCAAAAATAAGGTAAAGCAAACTACTCTCACTTGCTTCAAACCTTCCAAAGCCAGTGGCTGTCCACCTAACTGTAAGGTCACCACCCCTCATCCTTGTTGCATTCCTGCTTTCAGCTTCTGCCGCTCTCCCCTTCCTCACTCACCAGTCTCCTTGAATACCTAAATGACATCAGAAACATTCTAGAATTAGAATATTTACATTTTCATGCCCTCTGTCTTGTTTTCCCCAGACATCCCCTGGGCTTGCTGAACAGCGACCTTATTTATTCAAATGTCACTTTTTCAGAGCTTCACTGTTTCCTCTGTGTTTACAAATGCAGTCCCATCGTGGGTGCGTGTGTGCACGGGGGCTCAGCCGTGCTCTTCTCTTTGAGACCCCATGGACAGTAGCCTCCAGCTTCCCCTCTCCATGGAACTGGGCAGGCAGGAATACTGGAGTGGGTTGCCACTTCCTTCTCCAGGGGAAAACCCCAATACACACAGCCTACCTGTCCCTTCTCTGATTTAGTTTTTCTCCTCATCATTATCACTGGTGAATAGTGGTGATGATATATGTGAAAGAATGCATAAATGTAAAAGAATACATGTGTATGTATATGTGCTAAGCCACTTCAGTTGTGTCTTGGACTGTAGCCTGCCTGGATCTTCTGTCCATGGGATTCTCTAGGAAAAAATACTGGAGTGGGTTGCTGTGCCCTCCTCCAGGGGACCTTCCTGACCCAGGGATCAAACCCACATCTCCTAAGTCTCCCGCTTTGGCAGGCAGGTTCTTTACCGGTTGCACCGCCAGGGAAGTCGTGCGTATGTATATGTGTGTGTGTGTGTGTGTGTGTGTGTGTGTGTGTGTATATATATATATAGATAGATAGATAGATAGATAGATAGATAGATAGATAGATAGATATGCATATATATTGGAGAAGGAAATGCCAACCCAATCCATTATTCTTTCCGGGAGAATCCTGTGGACAGAGGAGCCTGGTGGGCTGCTGTAAATGGGGTCGCACAGAGTTGGACATGACTGAAGCGACTTAGCATGCATGCATGCATGGGAGAAGGAAATGCCAACCCACTCCGGTATTCTTACCTGGAGAATCCCAGAGACAGAGGAGCCTGGTGGGCTGCCGTCTATGGGGTCACACAGAGTTGGACACGACTGAAGCGATTTAGCAGCAGCAGCAGCAGCATGCGTATATATGTATATATATTCTTTTAATTTTGCTTATTATCTGTTTTCTTTACCCCACTAGAATGTAAGAATGTAAATTGCAAAAATGTACGAATGCTTTTTTTTGCTATGTTTTCTTTGCTGCCTAAATCTGTATTTGTCATATGGTAGGTACATGACGATATTTGCTAAATGAATGAGTAGGCTGTAAAACAAATATAAAGGTATAATGGACAGGGTTTTGATGAAGTATGTGGGCTGAGATGGCTGGAACTGAAATTTAGAGTCAAGAAGTCACCAGGACCAAAATGTTAGAACACTTGGTTCTCACAAGTGTTAAGAAACTGCTACAGGATAAGGCTCTTGGTAAAGATTCGTTTAAAAAAAAAAGAAAAAGGAAGGAAAGAAGGGAGAGAGGAAAAAGTAAGTGGTGATAACCATCTGAGAATTCAGTGCCACAGACTGATTGTAGCAAAAAAGAGATAGAAGCTACCTAATTCAATTAATGGATTTTTAATTATGTGAAGCTAAGTCTGAGGTCTGTATGTAAATGACAGTTTGTTTTCAGAGTTATGTCAGAAAGTGACAGAAATACCAAAATATATTGTGACTTTTCTTGCCGTATTGTAGGAACTCAAAGAAGACAGTTCTGATGAGCCCAAAGATAAATCTGAAAAATTAATTATCCTATAGAAAATGACTACAAGGGCACCATAATTGAACTCCTTTTAATTGATTCAAGAATAGCAAGCTGGAAAGTCATCTGATAAAGAGGCATGTTGTAATAGATGAAGGGAAATTCTGGCTCAGAGGGGTGAAGTGGTCTGTTTACAGTCTCTTGGGGTAGTCTCCACAGAACTTGAACTAAAGTGATTTTTAAAAGTTCCTGTTGTTTTTCTGTCACTCAGTCTTGTCCAACTCTTTGCAACCCCATGGACTGCAGCATGCCATGTTCCCCTGTCCTTCACTATCTCCTGAAATTTGCTCAAATTCATGTCCATTGATTCAGTGGTGCTATCTAACCATCTCATCCTCTGCTGCCCTCTTTACTGCCTGCCCTCAATCTTTCCCAGTATTAGGGTCTTTTCCAGTGAGTCAACTCTTTGCATCAGGTGGCCAAATTATTGGAGCTTCAACTTCAGCATCAGTTCTTCCAATGAATATTCAGGGTTGGTTTTCTTTAGGACTGACTGGTTTGATCTCCTTGCTGTCTAAGGGACTCTCAAGAGTCTTCTCTAGAACCACAGTTTCAAAGCATGAGTTCTTTGGCATTCAGCCTTCTTTATGTTCCAACTCTCACATCTTTACATGACTACTGGAAAAAACTATAGCTTTGACTATACAGACCTTTGTCGGAAAAGTGATGTCTCTGCTTTCTAATATGCTGTCTAGATTTATCATAACTTTACTTCCAAGGAGCGTGTGTCTTTCAGTTTCATTGCTGAAGTCACCATCCTCAGTGATTTTGGAGCCCAAGAAAATAAAATGTCTCTGCTTCCACTTTCCCCCTATTATTTTCAGACCAAATGTTTGCATTCTATTTATTTTTTTTGGTTCATTCTTCCAGTCAACTAAAGTTTTTGAAGTCCTGTGCTCAGCTGCTAAGTTGTGTCTGACTCTTTGTGACCCCATGGACAGTAGCCCACCAGACTCAGCCTCTGTCCATGGGATTTCTAGGCAAGAATACTGGAGTGGGTTGCCATTTCCTTCTTCAGTGGATTTGAAGCCCTACTACTTGCCAATTATCACTGTAAGCTTGGTGCATATAACATTGAAAAGAATTCCTGCTTTCTTTCCTTCTCATGGAGGGAGACAGATGTTTTTAAAAATAATTTAGATGTGCCCTAAGATAGGCACACCAGGGGCTTCCCTGGTGGCTCAGAGGTTAAAGCGTCTGCCTCCAATGCGGGAGACCCGGGTTCAATCCCTGGGTTGAGAAGATCCCCTGGTGAAGGAAATGGTAGCCCACTCCAGTAGTCTTGTCTGGAGAATCCTACAGACGGAGAAGCCTGGTAGGATACAGTCCACGGGGTCAAAAAGAGTTGGACGCGACTGAGCGACTTCAACTTTCACTTCACTAAGATAGAGATAAATGTTATGGATAAAAACAAAGCTGAGCAGGTAGATGGAGAGCAACTGTGGAGGGGGTGGGACTCGGGGAAGGAAAGGTCATCACTGGAGCTCAGAGCTGGAGAAGGAGGGGGTCAGAGGAGGTCTGAGCAGAGATGGCTAGACGCAGGAAGAGTCAGTGCGAGTCTCCAAGGAGGGGCCTGCCTGACCTGTTTGAGGAGCACAAAGGCGGTCCGCGTGATCAGAGCTATAGGAACAGGCGGTAGGGCTGCAAGGAAGAGCCAGACCTCCGCAGGCCTCTGGCTATTCTAAGAAATGGACTTTGTGAATAAGACCAGATGCTGTGTAAGGACTCGGAGCTGTGTCAGAAGCTGACTTGTACTTGAAATCTCAGCATGGCTCTTTGTTGAAGGCAGACATGAAAGAACAAGGTGGGGGAGAGGGGACCGGTTAAAGGTCATTATGGGATGCACAAGTGAGGGGCCCAGGCTTGGGCCAGAGCAGTGGTGGGCGCGGGGTGAGGCGTGCCCAGATTCTGAATAATGACTGAAGGTGGGGCACGTGGACGTCACTGACAGGGTGCAAGAGGAGGCGGAAGACGGGGCCTTTTCTCCCAGAACTGGAAGAATGGAGCTCCCATCTCCTGAAATAGGAAGACCACAGAGGGGCAAGTTCAGATGTTTCTCTCAATCTAAAGCCCCTTCTTTAGAAGGGCTTCTCCTCCTTCTCCTTCTGTCTCTTTTTGACTCTGTCTGTGGGTGTGAGTGTCTCGCTGTCTTCCTTTGTAATGTATCCCTCGGCTGTTGAAAGACTGGATTGTGTGATGTATACAGTTTTCCACAATGTGGGTGTTGCTGTTTCCATTTGGTGCCATTTAACATCCACCCTTGCCCTCTGTTTTCTAGAAATTGGCAGGTAGGTCTATAAACTTGGTGAAATTCACGTCTGAGTTTTATCCGCAGCCTCCACCCGTAGTGCAGTATACCTGCCCCCACCTCCAGAGCCCCAGGGGCACATCTCTGGTTTCGCTTGTTGGTTATATTTGCAGCCATGAATAATCCTACTTAGACCCTGCTAACTTGTCACAAGTTACCAAGTGATGACGCCTTTGGCCTTCGTTCATGGGCTGAAATATTTCCACAAAGGTAGTATTTAGTTTCTTTAAGATTCATATAACTAAGGTAGACTAAATGCTGGATTCTTTGCCTTTATTTACCAGTTTTCAAAATAATGAATTAGTTACACAACACATTCCAAATTTTAAACATTTCATTGTTGTGAACTCGGGGGATTAAATATATTTGATGTATTTTAATTTATTGCAGGAAATTCTTACTGATGTTAATTTAAATCTTTTTTTTTTTTTTTTTGGCCTTGGAGAATTTTTGAACTGCACTTTGTCTCCAGTAGTTTGTTTCTGAAGTCACAGCATGTTCCAGACTCCTGTTAGCCATCTCCAGTCCTGGAATCAGACATTTCTCCAGGATCCTAGTTTTCTCTTAATGGAAAATGGTATTAAGTGAAGACAACTGTTGCCAGAAGTTGGTCCTTGTTTGGGGAGTTTTTTCAGTGGAAAGAAGTAGGGCATATTTTTTAAAAGATAACATCATCATAGGTTCATAGATGCTTCTAATTCAAATGCATAACTTTGTAGGATTTTAATTTAATCTCATTAATCTTCTAGATGCTTCTCCTTTTCACATATTGAAATTTTCAGGGTTCAAAACACCAAGATAATTACTGATTTGCCTCATCCCACATGTATAGAGCATTTCAATGACAGAGCAGTCAGTGTCTAATTCTCCCTGAAAGGCCAGGGTGAGAAGAACATGTGTTGACAAGATGAGGAAGCATATTCTGATTACAGCAAACCAAGCTCCAGAGGCTAGAGAGCACTAGCTCATTTAGGAGGGAGCCGAGACTGTTCTGCAGGAGGAGTGAAGGGTTGCAGCATTGGAAGACACTGGAACACAGTGGCCGCGTGTGCAGTGCTGCAGGTTTTAGAGCATCCCACCAGATACTCAGGCTGTTTGTTTTAAGATAACTTGTGTTTGTTTTTAATAAAAGAAATATTACTTTTCGACCCTGCCAATATACACAGAACTTAGGTATGAGGAAAAGTAGGGGTTATTTTAATAATTTCTCTCCTTAACTGATTAATCCAAAGATTGAAGGCAGGAGGAGAAGGGGACGGCAGAGAATGAGGTGATTGGATGGCATCACCAACTCAATGGACATGAGTTTGAGCAAGCTCCGAAAGCTGGTGATGGACAGGGAAGCCTGGCGTGCTGCAGTCCGTGGGGTTGCAGAGTCGGACATGACTGAGCCACTGAGCTGAACTGAATCCTTAACTCTGTTCTATATCTGTTCATAGAAAGCAACCAGTGAAAGTGCAGCTCTGTTACCTTTTCTGGCTTTTGAAGATGCACTTGCATACTAATGACCCATTGTCCTGGCCTTTTTCTCCCCACAGAGGACAAAGTATGGACTATCGTGTCTCACGATTTGCAGATGCAGACGACAGTGGTGGGCTACAACCCAGAAAAATACTCAGTAACACAGCTCGTATACAGCGCCTCCATGGACCAGATCAGCGCCATCACCAGCAGCGCCGAGTACTGTGAGCAGTATGTCTCCTATTTCTGCAAGATGTCGAGGTTGTTGAACACCCCAGGTAGGCTGAGAATGGAGTGTTACTTTTAATTACTATCTCAGCTGGTGTTTGGAATTACCCAAACAATCCAACAGGTGTGGCTTATTATCTCAACAGTCCAGTCTTCAAAGTGCAGGCAGCTGTGAAAGTAGAATACCCCACTTGGTTTATTTTCTGGAGAAGGAAGTTAAGAACGCACAGTTTTTATTAAAAAAAAAAATCCATTGTTCCTTAGAGTTTTTCAGTTTTATATGCATACGTATGTGTGTGAGAATGCTTGTAGTGCATAATTATCAGTATTTGCTTTGGGCCAAAGTTTGTGAGAGTTCCTGGTGAACTTTCAAGTAATTCCCTTTGAGTTCTTCAGCTGTCTTTAATGTACAGTTGAAAGAATTCCAAAGGCTGTCTGCAGGTGAATAGCATACAGAATAGTGATGGAATTTAGAGCTCTTCGTTGTCTGTAGTCATTTAAGAGTATCTGTTGGTCTCAGAAAATCTGCCGTTGTTGTTGTTGATGGTTTGTGTTTTTTCCCATGATGGCTTATTTTAACAATGCTTAAGGATTTATATGTGTGTGTTGGGGGTAAAGAAAGTTGGAGAATTTATAAAGGATGTATTGGAAATATCTTTACAAGAGACATGTACTTTGGGATTCTTGGCAGTAAATTCAGTATGTTGACAGCAAACTAATCTCTCCATCTATGGTATAAAATAGTAGAAATAAAGCACATGCTTTGAGCCAGAGAAACAGGTTCACACTTTTCATCCTGGCTCTGTGACTTTGGAGTCACTGAACCCCTCTGCCTCAGTTTCCAATGACTTTCAGTCAAATAGGGATCCTATTTCAAAGTGATTGTGAAAATTTAATGAGATAATGTACTAAGGGCTTATTATAAGTCTTAATGCACTTAAAGACTTAATAAATAGCAAATGGTATATTGATTATTTTTAAATTATTAAGCAAGTTTGGAAGTGGCATTATGTCAGAGACCAGTGAGCTGTTTTATGCCCTAAATCATTGTTGTGGTGGGCCAGTGTTGCAGGGAGTTGCTTACAGAGAATACCTATAAGCAGAACTGTATATGCTGTTTTGAAGATTGCAGTGCTTTTATGTATAAAGCCTTGTACTCACATTACAGACAAGTATAACTTAGGAATTGTAAGAAATAAAATCTATAAAATATGAAAAGGATTGGTTCAGACAATTAGTACTTCTGCTATTTAGAGAAAGAAGACTTGACTGAGGCTGCAATGTTGAAGGGATGCTTTATTAAAGATGTTGAAAGGCAATTTGTGGTGGGTAAACAAGAGTCAGGAAGACAGAATGCAAAAGATCCTTCAGACCATGATGAGAAGTGGTTTAGCAGAAGCAGAGTTCATGTTGAAGAGCTGTAAGAAATAAGGTTGAAAGTGAAAATGGGAGACACCGTGAAGGAAACTAACACAGTGCTGGCAGCTGTCCCTGATGGCCTGGGCTGCTCAGGTCTCAGCGTGCATGCAGATAACCAGGAGGGATTAATCAGATGCAAGTGGCCGGGCTCCCGTCCCTGAAATTCTGACTCAACAGGTGGCGAGTGGGCTCCAGAATTTTCATCTGTACTAAGTGCTATGGACTGAATTGTGTCGCCCAAAATTCATATGTTGATATCCTAATCCCTAATATGACTGTATTCGATATAGGGCTTTTAGGAGATAATTAAGATTAAATGAGATTTTAAGACTGGGTTCCTAATCTGATTGGACTGGTGGTTTATAAAAAGAGGAAGAGCCAAGAAGAGAGCTCTCACCAGAAACCAAACTGGCAGCACTTTGATCTTGGCCCTATAGCCTCCAGAACTGCAGGAAAATAAATGTCGATTTTTTTAAGCCAACAATGTGCTGGCATATTGCTATGGCAGCCTGAGCAGACTAGTACAGTGAATTCCCAGGTGGTCGTGAAACAGCTGAGCCAGAGACCACTCGAAGAACCATGACTGTGTATCATGGAACCCCTTCAAGTTCCTACAACTGTTTTTCTATCCACCTTCACCTGTCACAGTATAATTATTATTATAATAATATATAATATTATTATTTTTTTTATTTTTAACTGCCCTGCTTCCAGTGCTGGGCAATGTCAACCAAGGATTGAGAAAACCCAGGGCACTGGGCACAATGAATGAGTCCCATCAGCTTGTCTGCACTCAGTTTCATGAGGGAGAGTGCCTTGTCGAAGTTCATTCCAAAGACTCCAGTCCTGGAAGGGACAGGGCTGAGGGAAAACTGCTGACTAAGAAAAATAAATTGGTACCATGAGCTTTATTTTCCTTATTTTCTTCTGTTCCTCTATTAAACTCCAAAGTCAACTTGTTTGCATTTTGCTCTGGTGGTTAAAAAACACAATGCAACTTCCAAATAAGTTTATCTTACAGTGCAGTTCAGGCAGCCTGAGAATTGGGCTGGAGGTAAGGGAAAAAGTGTACTTTTAGAGTCTCTGGCCTTATAGTTCCTTCCTTCCCTTCCCCTAGCCATCAAGAAGCCTCTCACACTTTTTACCCTCCTTTTGAAAACACAGGATGTCCAAAACCATCAGGAAACATGGAATAAATCTGTCTTTAAGCAACATTTCAATTATGTTTTCTAATAATAAACTGAACACACTTCTCTTCAACCTCCAGACACCTTTTCAGAAGAACTACCAAATCGAAATCAGGAATGAATTGTTAATCTGTACAGTAAGCACACTATTTTCTTTGTGTTTCCAAACGTTTGCAGATTATCATTGTACTTTATAAACTGTACCTTGAAAATATTATCATGTGCTTCTTGCCTTAGAGGATACCCTCCATGTATCCGATTTTAGTCACATAGAACTGGTAGTTAATAAATGTTTGCTGACTGGAATGAAATGAAACTTACATTGTTTTAAATGTTACTTCATCCAATATTCAGGGAGTTGTTTTTAAACAAGTATGAGCATCGGAGTTTTCAGGTTGCTCTTCACAATGGTGATTCCAGTGATTTTGACTTGGTAGAACTTGGTCAGGGCACAGGAATGTCTGGTTTTAACGAACATCCATGGGTCATTCTGTGAACTCTGTATTGAAAAATGCCATCTTTAATTTATGGCATGAGGATAAAATTTGGATTTTAAGGTGTTAGTCCTCTGTGTGGAAGAAGATTAAAGGGAATATTAGAACTGTCTGACCAATGGAAATAAAATGGCATACATAACTACCTGTTCCTCCAGCTAGAATAAATTGGCATAGTGGCATTTTAAAAATTCTTTTCATAGACTAAATGTTGTAAAGTGAATTTCAGCCTCCTCTTCTTAGTCATTTTTCACATCCCAATTTCTATTTTCTGGGCTAATTAATCAGTAGACAGCTGAGGCAAGGAAAAGAAGTGGTTGATATAGCAAGTTTTCCTGTGTTACTGTATTCTGCATATGTCCAAGTATAAAATAACACAATTTAATACAAATCTCTAATTTGCTACTTTAAGGAGCTGATGTTTGCTGTGATTGGTTTTTTCCTTCCTTCCTGGTAACATTCCATTTTAAGCATCCATTTACTTGTTCTTAACTAAGGCTGAATTATATTGGAACTTCTGCAGAGTACTTGTGACATCTGTTTGAATACAAAGTATATTCATTATAGTCGAGGCAATTAAAATGAATATCAAACGGCTTTGTAATAGCTTTGCACTTAAAATGTGAGTCTTGGTTTTAAGAGCCTTTTCTTCAAGTGTTCATCTGGGGCTATATAATTTCTAGTGATACTTATGATAAAGAGTTGATTTTATATGTATATGGACCTCAATTTTATTTTGATAAATGTTTGGTTGTATCTAACCATTAGCTAACAAATGTAGATTTACTCATTCATGGTCTTTCACAACTTTTACAAGAATACTAATATATGACTTGCAATGTTATCACTTCTGTTACTATAAAAATTTTAAAAAGAATCAACTTTAAAATAATGCTTTTGCCATTCTTTATGGTCATACCTATTCTTGCAATGTAGCTATTAGTTCAGTTATGCTTAATCAACTTTACAAAAGACATAGAAATAAGACAGTTATTTCATACTAATTTGAAATTATAAATAAACTCTACCCATATAGAAAAAAAAACTTCATAGCTATCCAAAACCACAAGGATGTCAATATGTTTTGTATTTATATCCCTAGAACTGCAAGTATACTGATACCTGAACTTAATGAAAGGCAGAAATCTTTAAACAGTGAAATCTACTTCTGAAAATAGATATCTCAGGAGTTAAATTTGATAAGTTAGACACCAGCAGAAGTTTCATTAGTTACCACATGAGTTGTCTTAGTCAAAAATCCTAATGCTTTTAGATGGCAAAAATAGTTCTATTTGGACAAAACCTATTAGCCTGATTTTAAATGCTTACCTGTGTATCTAAGATGCACTGTTGTCATGTACTTATTTTACAAAAGTTATACTTCCTAATACAGCATTTTCTGCTAAAGTATTCCCTACATATATAAATATTTATTTAATTATGGAGATATAAAGTTGATGTATTTTTTCTATTTTTATGACTATATTTAGTGTTGTTTTCATTGGTTCTCAGTGCTCATTTCTTTTCACTGTGTAATGTAGTTTTGGTCTCATCGGTCATAGTTCTGTATTTTTTAGAAAGAAGAAATATAAATTATTCATCCTTCTGAGTAGTTTACTATTAGATTTTGTATCTATTGAAAGGAGTTATGTTCACAGTTTTTGGCTGTAAAGTAAGCTGCATAAAATTCAGTATACTTTAGCGTTACTGCTCTATGACTCGGTGGCATCTGAAACACAGAAGGGGCTTCCCTGATGCCTCAGCAGAAACAATCCACCTGCAATTTTGGAGACCCAGGTACAATCCCTGGGTCAGGAATTTTCCGTGGAGAAGGAAATGGCAACTCACTCCAGTCTTCTTGCCTGGAGAATTCCATGGACACAGGAGCCTGGTAAGTTATAGTCCAAGGAGTGTCAAAGAGTTGGACATGACTGAGCAACTCACAGAGACACACAGGAAAGACAAGAAGATGACTCTGGCTTTGTAACTTATAACTTAGTTTCAGAAAAAATTCTAAAGTTTGGTGGTTGTTGTTCAGTTGCTAAGTTGTGTCTGACTCTTTGTGACCCCATGAACTGCAGCACACCAGGCTTCCCTGTCCTTCACTATTTCCTGGAGTTTGCGCAAACTCATGTCCATTGAGTTGGTGATGCCATCCAACCATCTCATCCTTTGAAGCTCCCTTCTCCTTTTGCCTTCATTCTTTCCCAGCATCAGTGTCTTTTCCAATGAGTCGGCTCTTTGCACCAGGTGGCCAAAGAATCGATGCTTTAGCTTCACCAGCCCTTCCAATGAATATTCAGGGTTGATTTCCTTTGGGATTGTTTGATCGCCTTGACACCCAAGGGGCTCTCACGAGTCTTCTCCAAAGTGAATTTTCTGTTTGTGATATGCTTTATAAGAAACTATGATGTTTAGCTTTTGAAACAACATAGATAAAACATCACTCAACTGCAACTAAAGATTGGTGTTTTCCATGAATGAGATTTATTGTGACTAGTCAGTCTGTTAATCAAAAGATAAATCATTTTTTTAATTAATCATTGTGTTAAATAATTGTACTGAGACCAGAGGATACAATTAAATGAAACAGGCAAAGAAAATAGTAATAACTAAAAGGTAAAATATAAAATTAAATCTAGCAATGTTCTAAACCGAGGCAACTAGCATCTTCGTTAGAGAATCCTGTAGTTAAAAGAAACTGAGTGACCACAGGGAAAAGTAGAATCCTGTTTCAGGAATACGGAGAGGAGTTGATCAGTCTCAGCTGGGATAAGGGGTGAGAGAATCAGTCCACAAATATGTTTTGTTTCTTGTGTATCAGGGATTATGATGGCTGAAATGTGAAGGAGTCATACATGTTAACTAAGAAAAAAATGGCAGGGGGACTTCTTACTTTGAGATGTGAGAATGGGTACTATTCTGAGATGCAGGTCAAGGAACACAGTACTTGGAAGGAAATGACAGAGGTCAGAGTACCTGCAGCAGAGAACCTAGGGTAAGAGAGAAAGAGGAAAGGGTGCTGAGATCAGTCCAGAGTCTCTGTGTGATGCTGAGTGTTCCACTGGAAGGGCCAAGGGAATCATTGTAAGGAGGAGAATTCTGGATGTGACATGGAGGATAGAATCCAAGAAGGGCCGAGTTTGTGTGACAAGGTCACCTTGCATAATGTCACAAGAGTACAGGTGAGACTGTCTGACTAGGAGGTCCACTGGGAATTAAGAATTTTTTTTTTTTAATTTAGATGGTAGAATGAACAGGATCTGTGATTGTATATACATGGAGTGACGTTAGGGGAGGGAAAATGGTCTTCCCGTGTTCCCAGGAATAATGGTAAAGTGAATGACTAAGAAAGTTGTAAAGCCTTCACAAGATGACTCAGAGAAGTTATGGGAAAAGCAGGAAACCAACAGAAAGAAAGAAAACGCTAATTTGCAAAAGTGATTCAAGGAGAGGATGCTGCTAACTCGAGGGACTCGAAGTCATGATCAGAGCGGTAGAAACAGAATCAAATTAGAAAAGCCTTAAAACGGGGAAGCCAAAGAAAATGTGTGTTTAACAATCAACAAGTTGAAAACAAAACCAGGAAAACTGAGATATGGTCAGTGGGAAAACATCATAAAAGGAAGTCAGCCCCTGGCTTTGGCTGTCGTGAGGCCACTGGAGTTTCATGTCTATGTTGTCTGGGAGTGGAGCTGCTGAAGAATAAATGGGAAAAGGAAAGAGCAAATGAAAGCTTAAAAAATTTTTCCATGGTAAAGGGATGGCTAAATAAAGGAGTACTGCTTAAGTGGAAGGCAGAGCCTAAGCAAAGGTTTGGGATTTTTAAGAATAAGGGAGTTATGAGTTGGTTTATAAATGTGGGAGGCAAAGGAGAGGATGTAGCTGAAGATATGACAGAAAAGGCATGTCGTAGGTCCCAGGAGAAAAAGAACAGAGGACTGAATTTGCCTTGAAAGAATAAACACGTGCTCTGAGAAAGGAGATGAAGGAAAGAGTGGAGATTTCCATTAAATTCTATTGGCCAATACTATTATAGACATTATATCCCATTTAACTCTCAAAGTTATGCCAAGTAGGTTTTATTTTCTCTGTTTTGTCAAAAACAAGACTCAGCTCAATCAACTCACTGCATGTTACTATAGCTGGAAGTGCGCAAGCTGGAGTTCAAAGGCAAATCTATTCTATTATGAACCTCCTTATTCTGACGCATTAAGAAAGTGTGTACACGCAGTATTATCGGAACTCACCCCATCTCTTCAACCACCATGAAAGAACATTTTCTCTCTTGGCCTTTACTTTTTCTGTTTATGATTAGAAATACTCTTTGTTAAAGGGTCTTGGGTCAAGTCTAATATTTCTGATTAATAAATTAATCTTAAGGTCAGATTTACTGAGGCTAGCCTGTCTGGCTTCCACTAAAAATGTGCTCATTTCAAGTTGCCAACATTTTGAACTTTAAGGTGAGATTTTTAAGAACATTCTATAACTTCATTAAGATTATTTTTATTGCTGCCAATTTTACTTTGTGAGTGCTTATATGTGTGCAACTCCACACACACACAGCTGTGTTTAGCTTCATTTTTAATAAATATCATAGAAATGAATGAGAACTTTGAAATTATCCTATATCACTTAAAATTTGAGAATAATCTCTTCATGTGTTTAAATCATAAGCTTTTTCATTGTATACTGTCTTTAAAATTATCCATTTTAATAACATACAGTGAGGATAAACCTAATTGGCTGAATTTTATAAATTACGATTGCATCAATCATTTTAGCTAATGTATAATTTACAATGTTTTATTAGTTTTGGGGGTACAGCAAAGTGGTTCAGTTATACACACATAGATACTCTTCTTCACATTCTTTTCCATTATAGATTGTTACAAGATATTTCCCTGTGCTATACAGTAGGTCCTTGTTGATTACCTATTTTATATATAGTTGTGCATATGTGTTGATTCCAAACTCATAGTTTATCTCTTCCATCCCTACCCCTACTGTCCTCTTTGATAATCATAAACTTGTTTTCTATGCCTGTGAGTCTATTTCTGTTTTGTAAATAAGTTCATTTATATCATTTTTTTAAGACTCCCTATATAAATGATACTGTTTGTCTTTGTTTTCTTTGCTTCACTTAGTCTGATAATCTCTCAGTCCATTCATGCTGCTGCAAATGGCATCATTCATTGTTTTCTATGATTAATTAATATCCCGTTGTGTATATAGACCACATTTTCTTTACCCATTCATTTGTCAGTAGACACTGAGGTTGTTTCCATGTCTTGTTTATTGTGAATAGTGTTGCTATGAACTTTGTGGTAGCTTTGTCATAGTGTCTGAGGTCAGGGAGCCTGGTTCGTCCAGATCCATTCAAAATACTTGTCTTAAGATATGGAAAAAAAGAGTTTTACTGTAAAAATATCTTGAAAATATCTAGAATATTATTGAGGAATTAGTTATGTATTCAGCAAACATACACTGAATACAAAATACTTTGCTGGATGCTGTGAGAATACAAGAAAGACAAAGATAATAGTTTTTAAGGTAACATTTTCCTTAAAATATAGACTGAAATGATATAATAATGAAAGCAAGTCATTTTGTATATGACCTAGATGTTGAA